>JAKSZT010020697.1:335284-515028 GCA_026826555.1 Tolypeutes matacus | reverse complement strand
AAATAAAAGCACATGAAAAAATGCTCAACATTGCTAGCTATTAGGGAAATGCAAATCAAAACCACAATGAGATACCACTTTACTCCAATTTGAATGGTGGCTATGAAAACAAAGACAGCAGACTATAAGTGTTGGAGAGGATGTGAAGGAATAGGAACACTCATCCACTGCTTGTGGGAATGTGGACTGGTCCAGTCACTGTGGAGGACAGTTTGGCAGTTCCTCAGAAAACTAACAATAGATCTTCCGTATGATCCAGCGATTACAAAGCTGGGTATATACAGAGAAGAATTGAAAGCAAAGACATGAACAGATATATGCACATCAATGTTCATAATTCCATTTTTCACTATTTCCAAAAGTTGGATCAACAGATGAATGGATAAACAAAATGTGGTACATGCCTACTATGGAATATAACTCAGCTGTAAGAAGGAATAAAGTGCTAACATACAGAATAACATGGATGAATCTTGAAGACCTTATGTTGAGTGAAGCAAGCCAGGCATTGAAGGATGACCAGTATCACCTCACTGATTTGAATTGAGGAAAGTGAACAATCTCTGAGAACCATTTTCTGAAAGATAGGTTAACAAGGGAGAGAAAGAGAAGAGTAGGTTGTGAGCCATCACCCATATGGATATAATCTAGGGTAAAGGGATAGAGTATAATTGTATATCGAAGGATAGGACAGATGGGTAATGATATTACTGGGTTTGGTGGTGTAGGGTTCACAGGTGGGTAGATTAGGAAGGGCAGGTTGGAATACCCAAGGTAAGTAACTATGAATCTTGTCATTCCATGAATCAAGAGAGGGGAGTGTCATTTGCCCCAGGGGGAGGGGGAGGAAGGAACAGAAAAGAACAAATGGGGTATTTAGTGGTCATGGGAAAGGTTTTTCATTACCTTACAGTAATGGATACAGGACATGGTAAATATCATCAAAACTTATTAAACTGTATCATCTAAATTGTAAACTATACTGTAAACCATTGACAATGTTTAGCTGCTATATTTTGCTATCTGTATAACAGTTATAACAATGCTAACATCCAAAAAAAAAAAAAGGGTTTTAATATGGGGTAGGGAAGGGGGGGTGGTTTGGTATCTGGGAGTCTCTGGTATTCCGTGGGTGACTTTACTGTGACCTAAAACTTCTTTGAAAATTAAATGAAAATTGGGCAGACACTGGGGAATGAGAGGGGGAAGGTGTCATGGTACACTGGACATCCGATAATACAGTGATAAAAGGAAAAAAGAATAATTTTTTTTAAAAAGGAATTTCTTTTTTTTTTTTTTCATTTTTTGAATGTCCCAATCTGCTAATTATATTTTGTTTTGTTTTGATTTTTGTTTTTTGTGTTTTTTTTTCTGGGTTTCCTTGTGTTTATCTCTTGCATTTAGGCTTATCATTGTTGTTTCTTTTTTCTATTAAGTGTATTTGATTATTATATGGGCTACATGTTCAGGGAATATTTAGATCACAGAAGGGTTACAATGGGTGCTGCAGAGGATTATTGGTGGGGGGTGTCTGGGAGGGGGGATTCATGGGAGTAAGTTAATCTGAATATACATGAAAGTTATAAAAATTTGTTCAAATGATCAAAGGATGGGGTACGGTCACGGTGGGTGGACAATCACTCAATAAATGAGGGAATACTGAATTCACAGCCTGAAGAGCTCTGCCACATTCTCCAAGAGAGCAGCAACTGTCCCCTGAGTGCAGGGGCAGTGTCTGGCAAAGGAGGATGGTCCACTAATGGGTTCTTGTTATTGATGACTAGCCTAACAAGTCTTTACTCTTGTAATTGAAACAGCCTCCTGTTATGGGGTGCCTAAGGGTTGCCACGTGAGAGCCTCCTTGTTGCTCAAATGTGGCCTCTCTCTAAGCCAAACTCAGCATATGAATGCATTACCTTCCCCCAGAATGGGACATGACTCCAGGGATAAGCCTCCCTGGCAATGAGGGATTAACACCAAGTGCCAACTGGCAATACAACTGTAAAAAGACCTTGAATAAAAGGGGGAAAATGTAAAGACAAATAAGTTCTAATGGCTAAGAGACTTCAAAGACAGTCGGGAGATCATCCCAGAGGTAATGCTTATGCACACCTCAGTAGGATCTCATAGAACACCAAAGTGGATATCATCCCATACAGAGGGGCTCCTGAGGGTTCTGAAGACACCCAGGTCCTATATAAGGGGGGATAGCTCCAGATACTGATGCCTTATCAGTAGGCTATACTTTTGAATCTGTGCTCCTGAGAGTGACAGAGTTGGACTCAAATAAGTCCTCCCTGAACATGGTCCATCAGTCCCTTCCATTCAAACCTATATGAGGTGCTGGAGTTTGTATGTGTACTTCCAGAGCCTGGAGCCTTTGGCCTGCCCATGTGCCAGCTGTGCCTGGAATCTTGGTGAAGCTGCAACTCTTACTCTACAGTTCAATGGACTCACCAAAGTCACCTAGTGAGGAGATGATGATGGACAACGACCATCTCAGGGTATGGAGAAAGTCTGCAGCTGCAGGAAGGGTAATCCCATCCATCTTATCCATGGGATATAAACCCCCTCTCTCTTGGAGGTGGAGTGAATATCACCATCCCAGACTCCTCAGGATTGGGGGAAGAGTTATGGACTACAGTGGACTTACTGGTATTCTGCTTGGGACATATTGTGATTCAAGCAATGGAAGTAATTACAACATTGGTGTGGAGCCAGAGGCCACTGGATGCTTTTGGGGCAGTGAGGGAAAAGCAGTTGAAATACAGGGCCTTTTTCAGGACATGGGAATTATCCTGAGTGACATTATAATGACAGATATAGGCCATTTTACATCAGCATATAACATGCAGAACTCTGTGGGAAAGAGTGTGGTCTACAATGTGACCCATTGTCCATGCTTAATGACAAAGTCCCAGGATGTGTATATATATTGCAGGTGATATGCCACACTAATGAAAGATGTTTATGTGGGAGGTTTCGGGAGGTGTGGGATGTGGGGAACATGGGAATCCATGTAATTTTTGTGGAACATTCATGTAATCTCAACATCTTTTAAAATATTTATTAAAAAAAAACATGTTAACACATATTAATTCTGAGTGGAGGTTACACGAGCATTTATTTTATTCCCTACGGTTTTCTATATGTTTGAGATGGTCCATAATTTAAAAAAAAAAAAAAAAAATTATACACATGATAATGGGCTAACTTCACCACCATCCATTTCCAAATCTTTTACAATTACCCTAAATAGAAATTCTATAAAAATTAAATCTCAGTTCCTCATTCTATAACCACAGTCTGTCCAATGATAACCTATATTTTGGTCCTTTCTTTTTATTCACTTCATACCCTTTGGCAAATCTGTGAATTCACCTTATTTTGTAATATGTCAATCAATGGGTTCAGTCTCTTTTTGAGTAATGCCTACGTCAAAACATCAGTTTTCTGGGAAAAAGAGATTTGATTCATACAGTACTGGGAAATTTCTGGTTCCTGATTGTGGCCCTAATCTGAGAATTAAAAATCCTATGCATGTCGTTTTTTTAAAAATCTCTCAATACAACAAGAAGACCCAACTCCCCATTCTTAGGATTCTGAATCTGAACAAATTCAATTATCACACAAATGTGTGAGATTACCAAAATCTGCCTAGGCAATATCTTTTGGGGTTACTGCCAACAGTATATCATGAATCACATTTGCCAATGCTATACATACATTTGTGCTATAAAATTGTCCAGTGGAAATAGAGTCGTTTTTCTCACATGCAACAAATTGATATATCAATTCCCACATCCCTAGCCTTGAAGATATGTGTTTTTGCAATGAATTCTTGTACCAAATAACTACCTCTATGGCTTATTTTAATGCACAAAATATTTTTGAAAAAAATCTCTTTAAGAATTTTGAGAAGCAATTTAGTAAGCATGGACACTCAACCTAGTTGAAGACATGAAGGGTATGTCTTTCAAGACATTGGAAGGAGAGAACACTGTAAAACAGGCCAGCCAAGAAAATTGATACTTCTTTTATCATCACAAAAGTTGATACTTCTTTTATCGTCTTGTAAAATTAAAAAGATTCCACAGAAATTGTTGGCATCACACGCATTTTCTTCAATAGAGGTTGTAGGAAGATTTTCCCATAAATGTTGGTTAAGTATGTACTATGCCTGCTGGTTCACCATCCTTTAGAGTATGGGACCAGAAATCAGAAGGAGGAAGGAATGGTTGCTAAGTTCCAGTCCACTGAACCCATCTCACAGCATATCACATAGACTCAATGATAGTCACAATACATCTTATACTTTGAGTGTAATTTAGGAGAGAGGGTGATTTTATCTCTTTCAATATTCCCTAAGCCTTTTCCTTGTTTAATTCCTATTATACCTAGCTAATACATAGGTTTTTATGAAAAAATGTTTTGTACAGCATATCATTAGTGAGTGATGGAGACTGTTACAATTCTGACATTTATTCCCAGATTTTTATTTAATTTACCATTTCTGAATCTTGTATTTTTACTCAGAAGAAAAATCGTCCTGGATTGTTTTAGATATTACCAAGGATTGAACCTGGGAACTCATACATGGGAAGTAGGTCCTCAACCACGGAGCTGGAGTCACCCCCATAATAGTAGGATTTTACTATTCTTCAGTACCCTTAAAATATGAAGTAACAATAATGATTCACTTGGAACAGAGGGGATACATCTGTTCTCATGGAAACAGCATTGTTTCCTCACAGGATATATAAATGGCTACAATAAAAATATCATCAAATACTCTCATATTAGTGAAACTTAAGTGCAATGTTGGGTTTTGTTAAAAGGGAAAGCATGAAAAGAGTAATTAAATCAAAGATTTTAGCTTTCAAACTTACAGAAATTGAGTGTCGGACAAACACAATTTTACTGGGTTAATGGGAATTGATTGATCTTATCAAACCATCAAAGTTCATGTGATATTGAAGGAGAAGGAAACTCATAATGAGTTCAATTGTATTATATAGTGTAAATTCAAATATTTTTTACTGGGACCCTTCCATAAAAAATTTTTGGTAAAGATGAACTCTTCCAATGGAAGAGAAATTGTTCAGAATGAAGGAAGTGAGAAAAAAGCATTTTAGGTCCAGAGAACAACACTTAAACTAAGAGTAGAAAGCAGTAACAGAGCCTTTACATCTTATAATGCACCATAATAATGTGCCTACTGTAAAAGTGCATATATTTCAAACATAAGAGCAATGACTTCTTCTCCCACTACCAAGACTTGAGTTTCCAAGAGTAGCAAATGAAAGAGTAAGAGTATTGGATGAGGAGGTCTAGTATTTCATCTCCTTGTGGTCTTCCACTAATGCCACCGTTCTCATTTTCCCTCACTTCCAGATCACTCTTCTCAGAAGAATTGGAATCACCCAAGTAGCTCTTAGACATCAACCCACCTGTGATTACATATTTATTTCATCTCCTTGAGTTTAAGGAATGCAGATATTTTTATTTAACTAATATCCAGGGGGACATGGTACCAGTGGAATGATAAAATACCTTGAATGAGCCAGAGAAGTTCTGTTGTGCTGTGGGAAGGAAATATACTGAGAGGGAATGCTTTAATGATAGTACCTGCAAGGGCACAGAGAAATAGTCAAGAGAAAGTCCACAGACATAAATTTGTTTCATTTTCTATATTTTGTTTCAAGATGGGGATTTGAATTCTCTTGCAACAAATTTTCTATCAGATCTGCTTCATGGAAATTTTTAATTTTCATCATTGCAGATCTCAAGTTTAGAGGCTCCATTTGAATCATATTTCAACTATGATTTTGCCATTGTGTATATATATATATATATATATTTCAGGATTCTTTTTAATTTTCTCAAACTTATTAAACAGAGTTGTTTCATGTTCTATGTATGAATAATTTCAACACCTGAATCATTAAAGGCTTTTTCTCACTATTTGCTTTTCTTCTGGCTCTTAATCAAGATACCTTTTTTTTCTCTGTGTCTATGGTTGTTGATTTTTTAAATTTATAAATGGTGTTTGATTGAATATGTTGGACCAATACATGTGAGAATTTTTGGAGGCCTAAGTGGAAGAGACTGGATTTACATTTGACTTTATTTTCCATTAGCAAGTCACAACCGATTAATGTTAAATTATCACCTAGACTTTTTATGGTACTTCGGTGCTGTGATTTCAGACTGCTCACTGGCTTTCACTCAGGGGACTTTCCCTACAAGGTAGCAATAGGGTCAGGACAAATGTATATCTTGATACCCATTTTTGATTACTGTGTTTATACATAGTTAATCTTTAAAATGCAGCTATAATTCCAAGGATCCCACTTTAACCAGGAATTTCTTACCAAAGTTTATACTTGGGAGGATTTTGGGTTGCATCTTCATATATACCCTCTTCAGTAATATAGAATCTCAAGTTCTTCAGGTTTGACAGTCTGCTAAACTTGCAGCTGGCATTTGAACTACTCTTCCTAAAAAGGTCCATATTATTGCTTATTTTGTGGCTAAATTAATTCCATATGTCAGGTTACATCAGTGCTGAATTTTAATGTGAAGGGAAATTTGAAGGTATGGATGTCTATATTAAAAAAGAAGAAAGATCGAAAAGTAATAGCTTAAACTACAAATCTGGAGGTACTAAAAAAAGAAGGGCAACCTAAATCTAGTAGAAGGAAGGACATAGAGATGGAGAGAAATGAAATAGAGAATAGAAAAACTACTGTGGGAACCAAAGAAATTAAAATGTGATTCTTGGAAAAGATTTTAAAAATTGGAAAGATTTAGTTATATTGAAAACAGAAAAAAAAATAGAGAGGGCTAAAATTACTAAAATCCAATATGAAATTGGAATATAAATATTACTGATATTAAAGAATTTTAAGTGCATACTAAGAACAATTGTATACCATCAATCTAGATAATCTGGAAGAAATGGACAAATTCATAGAAGCACACGACTAACTAAATTGACCAAAGAAGAAAAAGATCTCCACAGACTTGTAACAATTGAACAGATTCAATCAGTAATCAAAAACCTCCCAACAAAGAGAAGCCCAGATCCAGAGAACTTCAAAGGTGAATTCTATCAAACATTCAAAGAGAATTAATTCCAATACTTCTCAAACTCTTCCAAATTGAAGACAAGTGATCTCTCATAACATCCTATGAGGTTAATGTTATTGTGATACCAAAACTATATAAAGATCTAACAAGGAAAGAAAACCAAGGAGCAACTTCCCTTATGAATAAAAAAGCAAAACCCCTCAACAATAAACTAGCAAATATAATCCACCAGAACATTAAGAGAAGTATCCACCATGGCCAAGTGGGATTTATCTGAAGATGCAAGGGTGTTCAACATCGGAAATTAATCAATGTAATAGACTGCAATAGCACAGTGAATGTGAAAATCATGTGATAATCTTAACTGAGGCAGAAAATGCATTTGACAAAATCCAATGCCTTTTTTACACTATGGTATTGAACAAGACAAGTATGCCTGCTTTCACTATTGCTATTCAGTATTGTATAAGAAGTCCATGCCAATAAAATTAGGCAGTAAAACTAAATAAAAGCACACAAATTAGAAAGGAAGAAATAAAAGTATCTGTATTCAGCTATGGCTTAATACTTCATATAAAAAATATCAAAATTTCCACAAAAAAACTCATAAACAAATACAGCCAAATGCAAGCTACAAGATTAATGTGCAAGGATCCACCAGAGAATAACATTATTAACTGGCCATCTAAAAGAACAAAATACCTAGGAATAATTTTAACTGAAGACGTGAAGGACTTGCACACTAAAAACTAGAAAATAATATTGCAAGAAATTAGAGAAGACATAAGTAAATGGTAAGATATCCTATGATCATGGATAGGAAGAAATCATATTATTAAGATGTCAGTACCAACCAAAATAATCTATAGCTTCATGTAATCCCTATTAAAATCCCAGCAGATGTTTTAAGCAGAACTTGAAAAGCCTATCCTCCGTCATATGAAATTATATTTCACCAAGACTGAGTATACCACCTTAGGTGTTGAATTTATTTATTTCCATGTCTTTTGACCTGTTTAGGCTGGGAGTTGTTTGAGAGAAAGCACAGTATCTTGTTTCTTTCCTCATCCCCAGAAGATAGTTTAGTGCTTACCACACAATATTCTGAATAAATATTTTTTGAATGACTGAGAAAACAGTTGAGTGAGTTGAACTATGGGTGATATTATCTATGGGTGATAAAACAGAAGCAGATAGACAAGAGGAAATCCTGTTTAGAGAGTTCAACCTCATAAATGAGAGACAAATCTGAGACAGAAAATATTTTATTGTATCCAGAATCTCTTTCCAGAATCAGTGATAGTGAAATCATTATGGGAAATCTTGCAATATTAGAATCCATACTTAAAGATAGGTGACCTCCTCCTGGGAGGAAGGTGTGCACTGGGATAAGAGATGAACACAGAGCTCCAAAGCTGCCTCTAAAAGATCTAAACTGGAAAAAGTTTGCATTGTGTTTTTCTTTCTTTCCTCCAGAGAACTAAATATCTCATGGAGAAGATAGACAAAAGAAATCTTCATTAATGTTGCTTGTGGAAATGATAACCCTAAAGGCATGGGAACTTTAAATTCTTCCCCTATACTATCTAAGTCCACTTTACTAATATCTGGTGATGGAAAAACACAATTGTGTCTTCTGGAGACCTGGTAAGTATTTCATCTTTTTGCCCTTCCTGGGAGCAAAGCTCCAACTTCATCCCTCATACAAGAAAGAATCTGCATTGGTGAAATCCTACCCTTCTTTGATAATTTCAAGGTGAGTCACAGAATCTTCACATGTACTGAGGGAATATGTTTTGGCTTAAAGAAGTCCTTTTATTGGTGGCACTTTAGAGATGAAATAGGGTATATACATAAAGAAAGAAAAATCATACAAAGCCCTGCCTATTTAAAAAGCCTGAGTGGAAATAGATAGTGGTACAATAAAATATTTTCCTTCTACAATGTCTTCTCTGGTGTTAACACTTAATAATGTAGCTTCCCTCTCCCAACAACATTTTTCCTTGTTTCTCTGCATCTTCTTTCTCTACAATTGTTAGAGGAATCTGTTTATTCACTTTCATCCATATATATATATATGCATATATATTTATGTATCATTTTTATTAGAGAATTTGTGAACTTGAAAAGCAATCAATGTAAATGTGCAGAATTCCTATACAGCACCCTTCTACCAACACCTTACATTGTTGTGGAACATCTATTACAGATTGTGTTAATACTAGAGGGGGTATGGAAAAATATACCAAATGTACTCTATAGAGCATAATTAGTGGTAATATTCTGATGATATCTCATCAATTTTTAAATTATTCAACAAACATTTATTCATCAAATACTTCATGGTATGCACTAAATATTAGTCTGGGAATAAATAAATGAGATTAAAACAAAGACAGAAATGAGTACATGCTATTTCCTGAGGTGGCTCTGAAATCCTCCTGAAGAATATCCAAAAGTCTGAAAACCCTGTGGAGGATAGTGAAGGCTTCACAAGGGATCTTGTAATTGTACTAAAACTTAAAGGAGGAATTGGAGTAATTCCAAGAGGAGAAAGTGGTATAAGCACATCAAGAAGATATGACAAGACAGGATGTTGGGATTAAAATAATGGTAAGATGAGGTTAGGCTTTAGAAATAGTTATTAATATCTGATGAACAATGAGGGGCAGGAGATAACAAGTTGAACATGAGCCTTGACAGGTTGGAAGCAGCCAGACAACAGAGTTCCTTGTGTTTTGTTCACAAGATGGATATTTATGTTTGAAGTTATTGGAGAGTCAGTGTGGGGTTTATAGAAGTTCATGAAAAGGCTTGCCCATTGGAAAGCTCACTCTGGGTTATTTTGACTGTTCCTGTTCTCAAATCCCTGGAGAGGTGAAGAAAGATGGAAATAGCACAGTGGATGTGAACTTGCAAAGCAATCATGCAAATGTGCAAAAGTGAATCTGTGTGGGGTTGAATCATAATGTATAAAAATGTATTCACTATTAGCTCCAGGCAGAAGACTGACATTTACATTCATTATTTTATTTATTTCTTCCAATTACTCTATGACATTGGTTTCACTATTCTGATTTAATGGATGAAGAATATGAAACTTACAGCTATGTGATAATCTTGTCCTGGGCCTGTAGTAATGTCTGGAGTGAAGCTCAGAGTTTGTTGTTTCCTATGCTTTTGCATTTCACAAATAATTTTCTTTCTTAATAAACTTAATTTTTAAAACAGTGTTAGATTTACATAAAATTTGCAAGGATAGTAGAGAGAGTTTCCATAACCATGAACTTATTTCCCATTCTTGTCATTGCCCATCCAGAATACCAGATTACATTTAATTGTCATTAATTCTTAGTTCTTTTTTGATGAGGACAGTTTCTCAAACCATCCTTGCTTTTCATGAGCTGAAGAATTTTGATGAGTGCTTGCCAGGCATTTTGTAAAATGAACCTTAGTTGGGATTTGTCTGATGTTTTTCTCATTACTAGACTGGGATTATGTGTGTTTTGATGAAGACACAAGTTATAAAGTGCCATTTTCATCACATCATATCCAGGGAGCATCCTATCAACATGACTTAACACTGTTGATGTTGACCTTGATCAACAGTGTTTTGAGGTTCCCCCAGAATAAAGTTCCTCATTTCTCTGCCTTTCTATATATCACCTTTGGAAAGAAGTCACTAGGTGAAGCAAGGAGTGGGATTTATGCTCCACCTCCTTGAGAGCACAATATATGCATAAATTATTGAAATACTTCACCTTGGGACATTTGCCTCTTTTCATTTAGTTAGTAAATAATTTTTTTATATCAGGATGGATTCATGACATTTATTTGATTCTTTGGGTTGAGATGTAACACTATTTTATTTATACTGTTTGATTTGTTCCAGTTTTTTTCCATGGGAGCTCTTTCAGCTGTGCCCTGTGTCTCTGACATACCCCATCATTGAGGGTTTTATTTTAGCACCTACTTTCTTTCTGGTACTATGAGATCATCCATAGTCTTCTTGTATATTTCTTGAACCAGTGCTAGAGTCAGTCATTTCTCTAAGGAGACATGTAGTGGAGAATGGTGTATTAAAAAAATCCAAGGTCTGACCAAAAATTTGGCTCTTTTTAAAATTTATATTTTTTTATTATATATATATATTATTTTTAAAGAAGCTTTAGATTACATAAATGTTACATAAAAAGTATGAGGGATTCTCACATGCCCCATTCCCTCCCCCTAACACACTTTCCCACATAAACAACATCCTTCATTAGTGTGGTATATTAGTTACAATTGCTGAACCAATATTGAAGCATTACTACTAAACATGGAGTACAGTTTAAATTAGAGTTTACACTTTGTCCTGCACATTTTTGTAAGTTATGACAAAATATACAATGGCCTTTATCTGTCACTGCAATGTCATGCAGGACATACCCAATGTCCTGAAAATGTCCCTATATTACACCTATTCTTTCCTCTCACATCTCTCAGAAACTCTGGTTGCCACTGCCTTTACATCAATTATAATCCTTCAATTGCTAGAATAATAAAATGTCTATGGAGAGAATAATAAATTCTGCTCTTTGATTCTGGAATATCTAGGCCTTCTCTGTTGAAAGTCTAAGGAAATATGTGTGCATGTACAAATCTGAATAAATATTTCTACATTTAATCCTTTGTATCTATATTGATCTACATGAGTTCATACTGATATGTCTACCTCTAAACCATTATCACATAGAAAAGTCTAGCCTTCTTTCCTTGCTTACCTATAATGTCCCACTCCAAGTGAGAAAGATATTCCCTCCTCTGTAATCCATTTACTTCATTGCTTGACACAGATACAGAAGTAAAAGAATTGTTAACACATACTGTGGTGGGGTACAACTTTATCAACTAAAGTACAGTATTTATGTACAGTGTGAATTGACTTCATTTTTCAGACCCTATTCATATCCAATGTTACTTCTTTCAGCACATTTTCCACATCCCCATCAGAGAGGGCATATCATATATTGTAATACAGTTAGATGGTTCTTGAATATTTTGCATTCCATCCTGTGATTCCCTTAAACTTGTAAATCAACTTTTTATTTGAATACATCAAGGTTCACTCTTTGTGTTACAAGTGCATAATGTCATATATCTACAATTACAGTATTATACAAAATAGTTTCACTGCTCTAAATATTCACCCGTGCTTCACCTATTCAGTCCACCTTCCCTCTCTTTAAACCCTGTCAACCAGTGATCATTAATTTAGTCTCTGTTATTTTGCTTTATCCAGAAGGTTAGTAGAGTTGATATCATATATATGTAATATTTTTCTTCATTTATTTCAATTAGCAGCAATAATTTGAGAATCACCCTTCTTGTGACTGGATGGAACATTACTTCTTTTTTCTTTTAATCTCTGAGCTATATTCTCTTATATAGATATAGCACAGTGTTTATTCACCAATTGAACAACTTCTTCTTTGCTTACAGATTTTGGTTATTATAAATATGTCTGCTATAAAAATTCACCCATGGGTGTTTGTGGGGACTTAAGTTTCCATTTAAGCCACATGTGTACCTAAGAGCACAGTGGCTGGATTGTAAAGTAAAGCAATGTTTAGTTTTACAAGAAACTGCTAAACCATCTTCTGTCTGTACCATTTTGTATTCTCACTAGCAATGAATGAAAGACTGTATTGTACCACATCCTCAACAGCTATTGTTATTGTCAGTATGTATGTTTTTAGTTATTCTAATAGGCTTGTGGTGATATATCATTGTGGTTTTAATTTTGCAATTCCCTAATGACAAATGATGTTGGGCTTCTTTTTTGTTTATGCTTATTTGGCAACAGTATATCTTGTTGGTGAGGAATTGTTTCAGATCTTTTGCCTATTTTTTATTTGTTTGTTTTCTTTTTAATTTTTTTTATTTTATAAA
This sequence comes from Tolypeutes matacus, assembly GCA_026826555.1. Taxonomy (NCBI): domain Eukaryota; kingdom Metazoa; phylum Chordata; class Mammalia; order Cingulata; family Chlamyphoridae; genus Tolypeutes; species Tolypeutes matacus. Next base: position 502,002 of record JAKSZT010020697.1, on the reverse strand, counting down.
GTTTTTCAGATTACATAAATGTTACATAAAAATATAGGGGATTCCCATAAGCCCTTCTCCCACATCACCCACATTTACCCTCTTTAACAACATCCTTCATTAGTGTGGTACATTCATTGCAATTGGTGAACACATTGTGGAGTATTGTCACTAAGCATGGATTATAGTTTACATTGTAGTTTAAACTCTCTCCCACACAATTCTGTAAGTTATGGCAAGATAAATAATGGCCTTTATCTGTTGTTGCAATGTCATTCAGGACAGATCCTAAGTCCCTAAAACATCCCCATATTACACCTATTTTCCCTCTCTCTAACCTCAGAATCTCCAGTGCCCACTACTTCCACATCATTGATATATGTTCTTCCATTGCTAGAATCACAATAAGTCTATAGTAGAATACCAGTAATTCCACTCTAGTCCATAGTTGTTTCTCCAATGCTGAGGATTCTGGTATGGTTATGCCCATTCCACTTCTAATTGGGAAGGGTCTTCAATCCCATATGGCTGATGGATGAGACCCTCTTGCTTGCAGTTTTAGGCCCTCTTGGTTCCTTGATATGGTGGTTGTCCATTCTCACCTTATTCTGGGTGAATCCAGTGAACTGGAGAGTAGGTGTTGTAACTCTGTTGAAGGTGAGGGCCCCACTGGCACATGGACACCCCAAAGATTCAAATCTCTTGTACATACTGCTACCAATTCCAGCATTGACTATAGTTTCAAATAAAAGGTACTGAAGAGTCATGTCAAGGGAAAACACAACTGAGTCCAATTCTGACACACTGGGGATCACAAACCCCTAAGTAGGGCCCACAGACAAGACTCCAAACTCATGAGCTATCTATCCTGACCATAGTGCTAAGGTGTCTCCAGACCCCTCAGGAGCCCACTATTTGCAGTAGTGTTTAATTTGGCAGGCAATGTGATCCTGCTGAGAAGTGCATAAATGTAACCACTGGAATGCCTCCTAACTCACGTTTAAGTCTCTTATCTATGTAAACTCATTTGTCTTTAGCTTTTCCCCCTTTTGTTCACAGTCTTTTTCCAGTTGCATTGCTAGATGGTGCTTAGCAGTAATCCCTCAGTGCCAGTCAAGATCACCCCTGGGAGTCATGTCCCACACTGGGGAAAAGTTATTGCATTTATATGCTGATTTTGACTTAGAAAGAGGTCACATTTGAGCAACAAGGAGGCTCTCAGAAGGTAAGGCTTAGACACCATATAATACTATGCTAAGTTTCAATTTCAAGAGTAAAAGTTCATAAGCACAGTCATCAATATCAAGGGTCCATTAATGGACAATCCTCCTTCACTAGCCATTGCCTCTGTGGAATTCTTGCTGATTCAACAGAGAATATGGCAGAGCTCCCAAGGATGGGAATTCAATATTCTTATGGTTATTGTGTGAATCTCCACCTACTGTGAAAATGTCCCATGAACATTTGAACAAGCTTACATGTCTTATATATAGGCCCAGGTAAACCTCCTCTCATGTATCCCCCTTCACCAACACACCACAGGAATGGTCTTCCTCTGCCACAGTTGTAACTCATCTGTGATCCAAAATTTCTTCAAAAATGAAGTCAATAAAATAGCCAAATAGAATTAATAAGAAAACGAAATGATAATAATGGTTTTACAAAGAGGAAATAAAATACAAAAAAATTAAAAAATTAAAAAATAAAAAAATTCAGGAAAATAAAAAATAATGAAAAAAATATTTTTTGACAATTTGCTTTTATCACTGCAAAATCTGTTTTCTTGTATATATAGTGAATTTTTCTTCCATTTTTACCCCCAGTGTCTTACTTTTTTCATTTTGCCTTTCAAGAAGTTTAGGTAACAGCAAGGTCACATACCAAGCATAGGGGACTCCCATACATCCAACATCCTCTTGCTTTTACCCCTTCCTCTATTAAAAACATTTTATATGTGGATGGTATATTTATTACAACCAACATACAAACAATGAAACATATCTACCAACTACAGTCAGTGCTTTATATTATGGCTTATATTTTGGACCATACGCATTTATAAATTTTGATGGAGCTTACCATGGATGTATCCATTATTGCAAGATCATGTAGACAACTCCAATCACCCTCAAAATGTCTCCTCTTCCATATATTCTATGTCACACTTTGCTTCCCCCCAGAATCCATGGCAACCACCACGCTTCACTCTTTGCAGGACCAGATTCATAGTTACCTGCAACAACACTGAGAGCTTGACACAATGGTCTGTCCTCCCCTTTTGGGCCCCTCCCATACTATCAAAAGACCTCTCCCCCTTGATTTGGGAACATAGCTGTTCTCACCAAGATGGGAGTCCACACTGTCCTACTCATTATGTGTGTGTCCACCCACTGATATAACACACTATGTCAAGAACACGTGAATACTCCCTAGAAGCCTGCCACTTGTGTGCCTTGTCCCGATTTCTCCCCATATCCAGTGTCCTAAACCAGTAACCCTACCTTGCCCTATTGCCAAAAGAGCATATCCAACATTGTAGTCTCAACCATGTAGCATACAATGTCCAGTGTTCACCGACCCCCCTCCCCGAACATCCCCCCAGTTCCATGAACAGTCTAAACCCCCATCCACAAACTAACCCCCTGAAATACCTGCACTGCCTAATCCAATAGAATCACTGCACCACCATAATACACTATCACTCCACAACTACACACTTCCACCTTATCATAGATTTTGCCCATATGGGCATTGGATCACAGCCTTCTTCTCCCTTTCTATTTCCTGAAACCCAATATTGCAGACTCTAGTTCTGTGAGTCTGTTCAATTTGCTTAATTCATATTACTGAGATAATGTAATATTTGTCCATCAGTGCCTGGCTTGCTTCACTTAACATAAGATCCTCAAGATTCATCGATGTTATTCCATGTGTTAATACTGCATTCCTTCTTACAGCTGAGTAATATTTCACTGTATGTTTATGCTATAATTTCTTTATCCATTCATCTGTTGAAGGGCATTTTGGTTGATTCCAACTTTTGGCAATAGTGAATAATGTTGCTATGAACATTGGTGTACATATATCTATTCGTACCCTTGCTTTCAATTCTGCTGGTATATACCCAGCAGTGGAATTGCTGGATCATATGGTAGTTCTATACTTAGTTTTCTGAGGAACTGGCATACTGTACTCCACAATGGTTGCACCATTCTACTTTCCCACCAGCAGTGGATGGGTGTTCTCATTCCTCCAATTCCTTTCCAGCACCTATAGTCCACTTTTTTTAAATAGCCACCAGACTAATGGGTGATGATATCTCATTGTAGTTATGATTTGCATCTCCGTAATTGCTAATAATGTTGAGAATCTTTTCATGTGCTTTTTAGCCATTTGTATTTCTTCATTGGAGAAGTGTCTCTTCAAATCTCTTGCTCACTTTTTAAATGGGTTGTTTTTCCTTTACTTTTCAAGGAGCAGAGTTTCTTTATATATGCAGGATATTAGGCCCCTATCAGATATATGATTACCAAATATTTTCTCCCATTGAGTAGGCTGTCTTTTCACTTTTTTGACAAACTCATTTGAGGTGCAAAAGTTTTTAATTTTAAGGAGGTCCCATTTATCTATTTTTTCTTTCACTTCTCTTTCTTTGGGTGTGAAGTTCATGAAATCATTTCCCATTACAAGATCCTGTAGATACTTCCCTACATTATCTTCAAAGATCTTTATGGTCTTGTCTCTTATATTTATACCATTGATCCTTCTTGACATAATTTTTGTACAGGGTATGAGATGGTGATCCTCTCTCACTCTTTTGTATATGGATATCCAGGTCTCCAAGTGCCATTTGTTGAAGAGGCCTTTCTTACTCAGTTGAATGGTTTTGGTGACCTTGTCAAATATCATTTGACTGTATATATGAGGATCTATATCAGAATTCTTAATTCAGTTCCATTGGTCATTATGTCTATCTTTGTGCCAATATCATGCAGTTTTGACACCTGTAGCTTTGTAAAATGTTTTAAAGTCAGGTAGTGTGATTACTATGGTTTCACTTTTTTTTTTCAATATGTTTGTGGCAATTCGGTGCCCCTTGCCCTTCCAGATAAATTTCATAGTTAGGTTTTCCAATTCAGTGAAAAATGCTGTGGGATCTGAAGATCACTTTGCATGGGAAAGACATCTTAATGATGTTTAGTCTTCTTATCCAAGAACAGAGAATATTCTTCCATTTATATAAGTATTCTCTGATTTCCTTTTTTTTTTTTTTATTGTGGGTAAAAATCAAAATTTTCACAATACATACCAACATTTGCAAAATGATATATAAATATATATATGCATATATGTGCAATTGCTTACAAAAATGTTATTTATGTACATATATAAATATATTTTAAGAGGTACTTAGATACCCAAAATATTACATGGAACCCACTGGGATTCCCATGTTGCGCACCTCCCACACCTCCCACCACATCCCACACTAACATCTCCCACAAGTGTGGCCCACCACCCTCAATGGACTTACACATCCTGGGGCCTTGCTACCAACCATAGACCACAGTTCACACTGTAGACCACACTCTCTCCCAAACAGTTCTGAGTGGTGTGTGCGATTTAAAATGGCCTACATCCGTTGTCACAAAGGTACTCAGGACAACCTCCAAATCCCAAAGAAGCCCCTGTATTTCAACTGTTCGTCCCCTCCCTGCCCCAAAAGTGTCTAGTGGCCACTGGCTCCACCTCAATGTTATAATTTCTTCCATTGCTAGAATCACAATATGTGAACAACAGAATACCATCAAGTCAACTCTAGTCCATAGTTCTTCCCCCAATCCTGAGGGGACGGCGATGGTGATGTCCACTCCACCTCCAAGTGAGAGAGGGCTTATATCCCATGGATATGGTGGGTGGGATGATCCTGTCTGCAGAGGCAGGCACTCTCCATTCCCTGGGATGGCCATTGCCCATCGTTGTCTCCTCGCCAGGTGACTTGAATGAGTCCATTGAGCTGTAGGGTAGGAGTTACAGCTCCACCGATTTTCCATGCACACCTGGCACATAGGTAAGCCAGAGGCTCCAGTCTCTGGAAGTATACCTAAAAACTTCAGCATCACATATAGGTTTGAATAGAAGGGACTGATGAACCATGTGCAGGGAGGACTTATTGAAGTCCAATTCTGTCACTCTCAGGAGCACAGATTCCAAAATAAAGCCCACTGATAAGGCATCAGTCGCTGGGTCTACCCCCACTTATATAGGACCTGGGTGTCTCCAGAGCTCTCAGGAGCCCCTCTGTGTGGGGTGATAGGCACTTAGATGTTCTATGAGCTCCTACTGAGGTGTGCATAAGAGTTACCTCTGGATGACCTCCCGACTATCTTTGAAGTCTCTTAGCCACTTGAACTCATTTGTCTTTACCTTCTCCCCCTTTAATTCAAGGTCTTTTTCCAGTTGTGTTGCCTGTTGACACTTGGTATTAATCCCTTGTTGCCAGGGAGGCTCATCCCCAGGAGTCATTTCCCACATTGGGGGGAAGGTAATGCAATCATATGCTGAGTTTGGCTTAGAGAGAGGCCACATTTGAGCAACAAGGAGGCTCCCAGGTGGCAAACCTTAGGCACCCCACAACTGCAGGCTAAGTCTCAGTTACAAGAGCAAAGACTCAAAAGGGTAGTCATCAATAAAAAGAACACATCAGTGGGTCATCCTCTTTTGACAGACACTGTCCCTGCACTCAGAGGACTATTGCTGATCCCTTGGAAACTGTGGCAGAGCTCTCCAGGCTAGGAATTCAGATTCCCTTATTTATTGTGTGATTGTCCACCCATTGTGACCATGCCCCATCTTTTGATCTTGTCAACGAATTTGTATATATTTCATGTATATTCGGATGAACTAATTCCCATGAAACCCCCCTCCCAGACACCCCCCACCAATAATCCCCTGCAGTACCCGTTGTAACCCTTCTGTGATCCAAATCCTCCATGAACATGTAGTCCATAAAATAATCAAATACACTTACTAGGAAAAAGAAACAAGTATGTTAAGCTTACATGCAAGAGACAAACATAAGGAAACTCAGGGGAAAAAAAAAAAAGAAAAGAGAAGGAAAAAAAACAAATAATCAAACAAAAAACAAAACAATATAAAATATAATTAGCGGATTGGGACATTCAAAAAATGGGCAAAAAGGCAAAGGAAATGCCTTTAAAAATATATATATATGTATATATTCATTTTTTTTACTTTCTCTTTTCTTTTCTTTCCTTTCTTTTATCACTGTGTTATCAGATGTCTGGTGTGCCATGACACCTTGCCCCTCTCAATCCCCATTGTCTCCCAATTTTTCATTTGATTTTCAAAGAAGTTTAGGTCACAGCAAAGTCACATACGGAATACCAGAGACTCCCAGATACCAAACCACCCCCGCTTTCCCACCCCATATTAACCCCCCCATTTTTTTAATGTTAGCATTGTTATAACAGTTATACAGATAGCAAAATATAGCAACTAAACATTGTCAATGATTTACAGTATAGTTTACAATTTAGATGATGCAATTTAATAATTTTGATGATATTTACCATGTCCTGTGTCCATTACTGTAAGGAAATGAAAAACCTTACCCATGACCACCAAACACCCAATTAGATCTTGACTGTTCCCTTCCCCCCAGCCCCCCAGGGCCCATGATACCAACCTCTCCCTACCCATGGAATATCAAGATTCACAGTTACATGCCCTGGGGATTAGAAACGGCCCTTCCTATTCCACCCACCGGCCAGTGCTGCGCCACCAAACCCACGAACACCACCACTCATCTGCCCCATCCCCCAACATGCAACCACACTCTATCCCTTTACCATAGATTATGTCCATATGGGTGATGGCTCAAAGTCTGCTCTTCTCTTACTCTCCTTTGTTAACCTATCTTTCAGACAATGGTTCTCAGAGACTTCTCACTTTCTCAGATCAGATCAGTGAGGTCATATACTGTTCATCCTTCAGTGCCTAGCTTGCTTCACTCAATATAATGTCTTCAAGATCCATCCACGTTATCCCATGTATTAGCACTTTGTTCCTTCTTACAGCTGAGTAATATTCCATTGTATGTATGTACCACATTTTGCTTATCCATTCATCTGTTGATGGACACCGGGGCTGATTCCAACTTTTGGCAATGGTGAACAATACCGCTATGAACATTGGTGTGCATATATCTGTTTGTGTCTTTGCTTTCAGTTCTTCTGGGTATATACCCAGCAGTGGAATTGCTGGATCATACGGAAGATCTATTGTCAGTTTTCTGAGGAACCGCCAAACTGTCCTTCACAGTGGCTGGACCATACCGCAGTCCCACCAGCAGTGGATGAGGGTTCCTATTCCTCCACATCCTCTCCAACATTTAGTGTCTCCTGTTTTTTTAATAGCTGCCATTCTGATGGGTGTAAGATGGTATCTCATTGTAGTTTTGATTTGCATTTTCCTGATAGCAAGCGATGTTGAGCATTTTTTCATGAGCTTTTTAGCCATTTGTATTTCTTCCTTGGAGAAGTGCCTTTTCAGGTCAACTGCCCATTTTTTAAATGGGTTGTTTGTCCTTTTATTTTCAAGGTGTAGGATTTCTTTATATATGCAGGATATTAGGCTCCTATCAGATATATGGTTGCCGAATATTTTTTCCCATTGGTTAGGCTGCCTTTTTATTTTCTTAATAACATCCTTTGAGGTGCAAAAGTTTTTAATTTTGAGGAGATCCCATTTATCTATTTTTTCCCTTGCTGCTCGTGCTTTGGCTGTGAAGTTCATGAAACTATTTCCTATTACAAGGTCCTGTCGATACTTCCCTACATTATCTTCGAAGGTTTTATGGTTTTGGTTCTTATATGTACATCTTTGATCCATCTTGAGTTGATTTTTGTATAAGGTGTGAGATGGTATTCTTCTCTCATTCTTTTGGATATGGATATCCAGTTCTCCAAGCACCACTTATTAAAGAGGCCATTCTCTCCCAACTGAGTGGGCTTCGTGGCCTTGTCAAATATCAGATGACTGTACTTGCGAGGATCTATATCAGAACTCTCAATTTGGTTCCATTGGTCAGTAGGTCTATCCTTGTGCCAATACCATGCAGTTTTGATCACTGTAGCTTTGTAGTATGTTTTAAAGTCAGTTAATGTGATACCTCCAACTTGATTTTTCTTTTTCAATAAATCTTTGGCAATTCAGGGCCTCTTCCCTCTCCAAATATATTTTGTGGTTAGTTTTTCCAGTTCCTTAAAAAATATACTTTTGACTTTTACTGGGATTGCATTAAATCTGTAGATTAGTTTGGGTAGGATAGACGTCTTGATGATGGTTAGTCTTCCTATCCATGAACAGGGAATATTTTTCCATTTATTTAAGTCTTCTTTGATTTCCTTTAACAGTGTTGTGTAGTTTTCTGTATATAAGTCCTTTACATCTTTAGTTAAATTTATTCCTAGGTATTTGATTCTTTTATTTACTATTGTAAATGGTGTTTTTTTCCTGATTTCCTCCTCAGTTTCCTTGTTATTGGTGTACAGAAATGCTACTGATTTTTGAGTGTTGATCTTATAGCCTGCAACATTACTGAACTCCTTTATAAGTTCTAGAAGCCTTGTTGTAGATTTCTCAGGGCTTTCTATGTATAGGATCATGTCATCTGCAAATAATGAAATTTTTACTTCTTCTTTTCCAATCTGGATGCCTTTTACGTCCTTTTCTTGTCTCAGTGCTTGTGCAAGTACTTCTAAGACAATGTTAAATAGAAGTGGTGGTAATGGGCATCCTTGTATAGTTCCCGATCTCAGAGGGAAGGCTTTTAGGATTTCACTGTTGAAAACGATGTTAGCTTTGAGTTGTTCATATATGCCCTTTATCATTTTCAGAAAGTTTCCATCTATTCCTATCTTTTGAAGTGTTTTTATGAGGAAAGAGTGCTGTATTATGTCGAATGCTTTTTCTGCATCTATAGAGATGATCATGTGGTTTTTTTCTTTCAATCTGTTTATGTGGTGCATTACATTGATTGATTTTCTTATATTGAGCCATCCTTGCACATCAGTGATGAAACCCACTTGGTCATGGTGTATAATCCTTTTGATATGTTGTTGAATGCGATTAGCAAGTATTTTGCTAAGGATTTTAGCATCTAGGTTCATTAGAGAAATTGGTCTGTAATTTTCCTTTCTTGTGTTATCTTTATTTGGTTTTGGTATTAGGGTAATGTTGGCATCATAGAATGAGTTAGGTAATAATCCTTCTACTTCTATTTTTTGGAAGAGCTTAAGTGGAATTGGTGATAGCTCTTTCCGGAATGTTTGATAGAATTCAGCTGTGAAGCCATCTGGTCCTGGACTCTTCTTAGTTGGGAGGTTTTTAACGACTGAGTCTAAATCTTTACTTGTAAATGGACTGTTGTTGTCATTTATTTCTTCTTTCATCAATGTTGGCTGTTTCTGGGTTTCTAGAAACTTGTCCATTTCCTCTAAGTTGTCATTATTGTTGGCATATAATTTTTCAAAATATCCTCTTAGGATATTTTTTATTTCTGTGGGGTCAGTAGTGATATCACCTTGCTCATTACTTATTTTATATATTTGCATCTGTTCTCTCTTTTTCTTTGTTAGTCTGGCTAAGGGTTTGTCAATTTTGTTGATATTCTCCAAGAACCAGCTTTTGGTTTTGTTTATTGTTTCCCGTGTTTTCTTATTCTCTATTTTATTTAGTTCTGCTCTAATCTTTGTTATTAACTGTTTTCTACTTCCTTTAGGTTTATTTTGTTGTTGTTTTTCCAATTCCTCCAAGTGTGCAGTTAGGTCTTCAATTTTAGCTCTTTCTTCTTTTTTTATATATGAATTTATGGCTATGAACTTCCCTCTCAGGACTGCTTTCGCTGCATCCCATAGGTTTTGATATGTTGTGTTGTCGTTTTCATTAATTTCAAGGCAGTTACTGATTTCTTTTGAAATTTCCTCTTTGACCCACAGTTTGTCTAAGAGTGTGTTTTTTAACTTCCATATCCTTGTTCCTAACCTGTTTCTCTGGCCCTTAGTGATTTCCAACTTCATTCCGTTGTGGTCAGAGAAATTACTTTGTATAATCTCAATCTTTTTTAATTCATTGAGTGTTGTTTTGTGGCCTAGCATGTGGTCTATTTTGGAGTATGTTCCATGTGCACTCGAGAAGAATGTAAATCCCACTGTATTTGGGTGTAGTGTTCTGTATATGTCTATTAAGTCTAAGTCTTCTAATGTATTGTTCATTGCCTTAGTTTCATTATTGATTCTCTGCCCAGATGTTCTCTCTAATGATGATAGTGATGTGTTGAAGTCCCCTGCTATAATTGTAGAGGAATTTATTTCTCCTCTTAGTTTTTCCAGAGTTTGCCGCACGTATTTTGAGTCACCTCGATTAGGTGCGTAAATGTTGATGATTGTTCTCTCTTCTTGAGAGATTACTCATTTTACTAATATGTAGTGTCCATCTTTGTCTCTTACAATAGTTTTGCATTTAAAGTCTATTTTGTCTGATATTAGAATAGCTACTTCTGCCCTTTTTTGGCTATTGTTATCTTGTAAAATGGTTTTCCAGCCATTCACTTTCAGCCTCCTTGTGTCCCTGGGTTGAAGGTGAGTTTCTTGTAGACAGCATATAGACGGATCATATTTTCTTATCCATTCTGCCAATCTGCGTCTTTTGATTGGTGAATTTAATCCATTAACATTCAGTGTTATTACTCGTAACGAATTTCTTACTTCAGCCATTTTTTCTCTGGGTTAATGTATGTCATATGTTGTTTTGTTTCTCTTTTTAACTTTTCAGTTGTTTTTAAACTCTCCTCCAACTCTCTCTCCTTTGTTTTTTCCTTTAAACTTGTAGAGATTCCTTTAGTATTTATTGAAGTGCTGGTTTCTTCTTGACATACTCTCTTAATTGCTGTTTATCTGTGAATATTTTGAAGTCTCCATCATTTTTGAATGCCAATTTTGCTGGATAGAGAATTCGTGGCTGGAAGTTTTTTTCTTTTAGTGTTTTGACTATGTCATACCATTGTCTACTTGTCTCCATGGTTTCAGCTGAGAAATCAGCACTTAATCTTATTGTGCTTCACTTGTATGTGATGGTTCTCTTTTCTCTTGCTGCCTTGAGTATTTTCTCTTTGTCTTGAGCATTGGACATTTTGACAAGTATATGTCTTGGAGTTGGTCTGTTGGGATTTATAGTATTTGGGGTGCACTGTGCTTCCTGAATCTGCACATCCATCTCTCTCAATAGGGTTGGGTAGTTTTCAACCATAATTTCCTTCAACACTCCTTCTGTTCTCTTTCCCTTCTCTTCTCCTTCTGGGATGCCCATAATGTTTATATTTGTGCGTTTTGTATTATCGGTTAATTCCCTGAGACCATGCTGGATTTTTTCTATCTTTTTGTCTATCTGTTCTACAATCTCTTTGATTTCAACTGTATTGTCTTCCATATCACTAATTCTTTCCTCTGCCTGTTCAAATCTGGTGCCATGTGAGTCCAGCGTCTTTTTCATTTCTTGGCTTGTGCCTTTGTTCACCATCACATCCGTTACCTTTTTAGGTGTGTTATCTATTTCTTCAGTATGTTCTCCCAGTGTTTTCTTTATATCCTTAATCTCTTCCTTCAGTTCTTTAAGTTGGTCCATGATATTTGTTTGGATAGCTTTGATTAGTTGTTCGATGTTCTGCATTGCTTCCTGGTTTTTATTTTGTGCATTGGACTGGTCCATGTTTTCCAGTTTCTCAGAGTCATTTGTATTTTTCTGTTGCCCTCTGGTCATCATATTATCTTGATGGGTTTGTTCAGTTGATTAGCTTTTCTCTATGCTCTAGAATTTTATTGAGCTGTTGGTTCTGCGTGTGAGTTAAATTTTCTCTTTGGCAGTTTTTCTTCTTATTTTATTTCCTTGCTTATTTCTATGTTCCCTTGAAAGCAAAAGGTTCAGGCCAGAGGAATCAAAAGATGTAAGGAAGGCAGAAGGATAATATAAATATTGATAAAAGTTAGAAGAGGGGCAAAATGAGACTTAATGAGATGAATATTTAACTTGTGTAGGCAGTGTAGAGTACTAGGAGAAAATATGGAGTTCCTGCAATGGACTGGGAAAACAAATGGAGGAATGTATATATAGTGATTTAGAAGGCTAGAATTATGAGGAGGGAGAGAAATAGTAAAGAAAGCTCTGAAAGGAAAAAGTTAATACTAATAAAAAAAAAAGATGAAGAAAACAAAATAGATGGACTAGAAATTGACATCCTTAAGTTGTGGGCCTATGGAAAAATGTTGTCACTAAGAGCCACAACAGAAAACAGAAGGCAGAAAGATGCAGGAAGGATAAGCTATAGTTTGTAATACAGAATAAATATATAAAGCAATTGGGAAATTACTGTAAAAGAAGCACAGCAAAGAAGCGACAAGCTGGCAGCACCTATTTAAAAAAAAATAGAAGGAAAAAGGAAGGGGGGAGGAAAGAGGAAAGAATAGCAAGAGACCAGAAAGAAACAGAGAGAAACCAAAGATCCACATAGGCAAGCAGTCAAACAGAGCTAAGGGGGTCAATGATCCTAGGGTCCACGTGGATCCTTCCTGCCTACTTGTGTTTATCTATCAATTTCCCCACAGGGTTCTATATGCAGGTCCTGAAGCAGCTTTTAGCTATTAAACTAAATTAAAAAGAATTTATTTTTCATTTGTTGAGGTGACCTCACTTTTTTAATTTTTTTAATTTTTTATTTTTTTAGCCAAATGCAGGACCCAAAATAATTCCTCCTCTAGACCAACCCCCTTATGGAAGACACCCTAGCTGGGCCCGTGGAAATTAATCAAGCACTTCCCACTTTCCAGACTCCCCAGGTTAGCTGTAGCTCTGTTGTTAGTCAGTGAGGAGTGCTAAAGACGGCAGATTCCGCCCCTTCTGTAGCCGAGCTCGAGCGTCACCGGGCTGCTCAGTAAATCAGTTTGAGTGCAGATTCGCATTTGCTCTCAGCCTGATGCTGCTTCAGGTCGGCTTATCTGCTCCCCAAAGCTATGGGGCGGTGCAGGCAGCCAGATCGATGTCTAAAAATATAAAATACCCTTCCCTGTCCTCCAACAGAACCCTCCCTCTTTTGGAAGTGTCCCTTCTTCCTGGCTCTGCAACGGCCTAGATCTTACCCTGGGTGGCTAGGGAAATCAGCTCCGTTCCCCGACCAGAATCCCCCCTCCGGTTCACCGGGTGCTGTTTAGCTCGTTTGATCTGTTCACACAAGGTCCAAGAGGCACCAGGCAGCCAGATTCCCAGAAAATAAAACTTTTTCGCCCTGCTCGAGGCTCCAAATGGCCGTTTTATTTTATTTTCCCTCCTTAACCACGGGGCTCAGCCGTCTTTGCCAAACACCACCGGGAGCCTTAAAACTCACGAATCTCTACCATTCCATCCACGGCGTTGATCCGCACAGATATATGTCCCAAGTTTCTCACTCCACGTGGCACAGCACAGACCCCTTGGCAGGACCCCGTCCACAATCGGCCTTGCTCTGGGAGCTTGCAGTGTGTGCCCTCCTACACTAACGCCATGTTGGCCCCCTGATTTCCTTTATCAGTGTGTAGTTTACTGCCTAAAGTCATTTCATCTTTAGTTAAATTTATTCCTACATATTTGATTCTTTTAGTTGCTATTGTAAATGGAATTTTAAAAAAAAATTTCCTCCTCAGATTTTTCAATGTTCCTTTTCAGAAATGCTACTGATTTTTGCACATTGATCTTATAACCTGTCCCTTGATTGAACTCATTAGTAAGCTCTAGATGCTTTGGTATTGATTTCTTGGTGCTTTCTGTGTATAGGATCATGTCGCCTGAAAATAGTGAATTTTTAAACTTCTTTCTTTCATATTTGGATGGCTTTTATATCTTTTACTTCTCTAAGTGCATAAGCAAATACTTCTAACACAATGTTAAATTATAACAGTGAAAGTGAGCATCCTTGTCTTGTTCCCAATCTTAAAGGGAAAGTTTTCAGGATGTCTCCATGGAATATTATGTTAGCTGTGGGTTTTTCATATATACCTTTTATCATGTTGAGGAAGTTATCTTCTATTCCTATCATTTGTAGGGCTTTTATCAGGAAAGGGTATTATATTTTGTTGAATGCTTTTTCTGCATCTATAGAGATGAGCATTTGATTTTTCTTTAATCTGTGTGTTATATTACATTGATTTATTTTCTTATGTTAAACCATCCTTGCAATCCAGTGATGAAACCCACTTGATCATGGTGTTTAATTCATTTGATACATTATTGTTGAAGTAGTTTGTTGAGAATTTTAGCATCTAGGTTCATTAGAGAGGTTGGTCTATTATTTTCCTTTCTTGTGGGGTCTTTGGCTTTGGTATTAGGGTGATGGTGGAATCATAGAATGAGTTAGGCAATGTTTCCTCCACTTCTATTTTTTGGAAGAGTTTAAGCAAGATTGTGTTAACTCTTTCCAGAATGTTTGGTAGAACTCACTGTGAAGCCATCTGGTCCTTAGTTCTTCTTAGTTGGTAGTTTTTTATGACTAATTCTTTCTTATTGCTTATGATTGGTCCGTTGAGTTCATCAAATTCTTCTTTAGCCAGTGTAGGCTGCTTGTGTGATTCTAGGAATTTGTCTATTTCCTTTAAATTGTCCATCCTGTTGGCATCTAATTTTTCAGAGTATCCCCTTATTACTTTTTATTTCTATGAGATCAGTGGTGACATCTCTTTCCTCATTTCTTATTTTATGCATTTGCATCACATTTTTTTCTTTGTTAGTCTACCTAAAGGTTTGTCAATATTATTGACCTTCTTGAAGAACCAGTTTTAGATTTTTTTTCTAGTGCTTATTTTCAGTTTAATTTATTTCTGCTCTAATCTTTGTTATTTCCTTCTTTCTACTTTCGTTGTGTATAGTTTGTTGTTCTTTTTCTAATTCCTTTAGGGGTGCAGATAAGTCTTTGATTTTAGCTCCTTCTTCTCTTTTAATATAGGCATTTATGGCTATAATTTTCTTCTCAGTACAGCTGTTACTGAATCCCATAGGTTTTGATACCTAGTGTTGTCATTATCATCGAATTCAAGGTAATTAATGATTGTGATTACCTACTTGACCCATTCAAGAGTGTGTTGTTCAGCTTCCATATTTTTGTGCCTAATCTGGTTCTCTGGCCCTTACTGATTTCCAGCTCCATTCCATTGTGGTCAGAGAAATTACTTAGCATAATTTTAATCTTTCTCAATTCATTGAGTGATGTTCTGGCCGAGCATGTGGTCCATCCTGGAGAATAATCCATGTGCACTCTTTTTTAAAAAATATATTTTAAAAGATGCTTAGATTACATAAATGTTACACAAAAATTACAGGGATTCTCATGTTCCCATGTTCCCATGTTACTCTCACTTGGAGGTGGAGTGGACATCACCATCCCAGACTCCTCAAGTTTGGGGGAAGAGCTATGGACTAGAGTGGGCTTATTAGCATTTTGTTGTAGACATATTGTGATTCAAGCAATGGAAGAAATTATAACAGTGAGTTGGAACCAGTGGCCACTAGACACTTTCGGGGCAGGGAAGGAAAAAGCAGTTGTAATACAGGGGCTTTTTCAGGACTTGGGAATTATCCTGAGTGATATTACAACAACAGATATAGGCCATATTACATCACCATATACATGCAAAACTGTGTGGGAGAGAGAGTCTACAATGTGAACTATGGTCCGTGCTTAGTGGCAAAGCCCAGGATGTGTATATCTATTGCAGGTGATGTGCCACACCAAGGAAAGATGTTTATGTGGGATGTTATGGGAGGTGTGGGGGGTGGGGAACATAGGAATCCTTGTAAATTTTGTGTAACATTTATGTAATTTAAGCATCTTTAAAATATATATATATATATATATATATATATATATATATATAAAACATTTATGTAACTAAATGCACATATATGCATATATATTTATAAATCATTTTACAAATATTGGTTTGTATTGTGTAAAATTTGTCCTCCACAATGGCTGGAGCATTCACAATCTCACCAGCAGTGGATGAGGGTTCCTATTCCTTCACATCCTCTCCAACATTTATATTCTGCTGTTTTTTTTTTTTAATAGCTGCCATTCTGATGGGTGTAAGATGATATCTCATTGTAGTTTTGATTTGCATTTCCCTGATAGCTAGCGGTGTCAAACATTTTTTCATGTGCTTTTTAGCCATTTGTATTCCTTTCTTGGAGAAGTGTCTTTTCAAGTCATTTGCCCATTTTTTAAATGGGTTGTTTGTCTTATTATTTTCAAGTTGTAGGATTTCTTTTTATATGCAGGATATTAGGCTCCTATCAGATATATGGTTGCCAAATATTTTCTTCCATTGGGTAGGTTGCCTTTTTATTTTCTTGATAATGTCCTTTGAGGTGCAGGCAGCAGTTTTTCATTTTGAGGAGAACCCATTTATCTATTTTTTTCTATTGCTGCTTGTGCTTTGGGTGTGAAGTTCATGAAACCATTTCCTATTACAGGGTCCCGTAGATGCTTCCCTACATTATCTTCCAAATCTTTATGGTTTTGGCTCTTATATTTAGATCTTTGATCCATCTTGACTAGATTTTTGTATAACATGTGAGATGGTATTCCTCTCTCATTCTTTTGGATATGGATATTCAGTTCTCCAAGCACCACTTGTTAAAAAGATCATTCTCTCCCAATTGAGTAGGCTTTGTGGCCTTGTTGAATATCAGATGAATGTATATGCGAGGATCAATATCAGAACTCTCACTTCAGTTCCATTGGTCAGTAGGTCTGTCCTTGTGCCAATACCATGCAGTTCTGATCACTATAGTTTTGTAGTACATTTTAAAGTCACGTAATGTGCTAACTCCAACTTCATTTTTCTTTTTTGATATCTTTGGCAATTCGGGGCCTCTTGCCTCTCCAAATATATTTTGTGGTTAGTTTTTCCAGTTCCTTAAAAAAATAGTGTTGATTTTTAATGGGATTGCATTAAATCTGTAGATTAGTTTGGGTAGGATAGATATGTTGATGATGTTTATTCTTCCTATCCATGAACAGGGAATATTTTTCCATTTATTTAAGTCTTCTTTGATTTCCTTTAACAGCGTTGTGTAGTCTTCTGTATACAAGTCCTTTATATCTTTAGTTAAATTTATTCCTAGGTATTTGATTCTTTTAGTTACTATTGTAAATTTTTTTTATTTCCTCCTCAGATTGCTTGTTATTGGTGTACAGAAATGCTACTGATTTTTGAGCATTGATCTTATAGCCTGCAAAATTACTGAACTCCTTTATAAGTTCTAGAAGCTTTGTTGTAGATTTCTTGTGGCTTTCCATGTATAGAATCATGTCATCTGAAAATAATGAAATTTTTACTTTTTCTTTTCCTATCTAGAAGCCTTTCATATCTTTTTCTTGCCTCGGTGCTCGAGCAAGTACTTCTGAGACAATGTTAAATAGGAGTGGTGATAGAGGGCATTCTTGTCTTGTGCCCGATCTCAGAGGGGAGGCTTTTATGATTTCACCATTGAAGATGATGTTGGCTTTGGGTTTTTCATATATACCCTTTATCATATTCAGAACATTTCCTTCTATTCCTATCCTTTGCAGTGTTTTTATCAGGAAAGTGTGTTGTATTTTGTCGAATGCTATTCTAAATCTATAGAGATGATCATGTGATTTTTTTCTTACAATCAGTTTATGTGGTGTATTACATTGATTGATTTTATTATATTGAACCATCCTTGCATACCTGGGATGTAACCCACTTGGTCATGGTGTATAATCTTTTTGATATGTTTTTGAACGCAATTAGCAAGTATTTCGTTGATGATTTTAGCATCTAGGTTCATTAGAGAAATAGGTCTGTAATTTTCCTTTCTTGTGGTATCTTTGTTTTGTTTTGGTATTAGGGTAATATTGGCATCGTAGAATGAGTTAGGGAATATTCATTCTATTTCCATTTTTTTGAAAAGCTTAAGCATAATTGGTGTTAGCTCTTTCTGGAATGTTTGGTAGAATTAAGCTCTGAAGCCATCTGTTCCTGGGTTCTAGTTTGGGAAGTCCTTGATGACTGAATCTATCTCTTTACTTGTAATTGGACTGTTGAGTTCATCAATTTCTTCTTTCATCAATGCATGCTGTTTGTGAGTTTCTAGGAACTTGTCCATTTCCTCTAAATTATCATTCCAGTTGACATATAATTGCTCAAAGTATCCTGCTGTGATAATCCCCACTTATGTGGGGTCAGTAGTGATATCCCCTTTCTCATTCCTTATTTTGTGTATTTGCATCTGTTCTCTCTTTTTCTTTGTTAGTCAGGCCAAATGATTGTCAACCTCATTGATATTCTCGAAGAACCAGCTTTTGGCCTTGTTCATTCTCTCCAGTGCTTTCCTATTCTCTATTTCATTTAGTTCTGCTTTAATCTTTGCCATTTCCGTCTTTATACTTCCTTTAGGTATAGTTTGTTGTTGTTTTTCCAATTCCTCCAAGTGTTCAGCTAGGTCTTCAATTCTAGTTCCTTCTTCTTTTTTAATATATGTATTTATGGCTATGAACTTCCCTCTCAGGACAACTTTTGATGCATCCCATAGGTTTTATATGTTGTGTTGTCATTTTCATTAGTTTCAAGGTAGTTACTGATTTCCCTTGAGATTTCCTTCTTGACCCACTGTCTGTCTAAGAGTGTGTTGTTTAACTTCCATAACCTTGTGCCCAACCTGTCCCTCTGGCCCTTAGTGACTCTCAATTTCATTCCATTGTGGTCAGAGTAATCACTTTGTATAATCTCAATCTTTCTGAATTCATTAAGAGTTGTTCTGTGGCCCAGCATGTGATCTATCTTGGAGTATGATCCATGTGCCCTTGAGAAGAATGTAAATCCTGCTGTATTTGGGTGTAGTTTTCTGTATATGTCTACTAAGTCCAGGTCCTCTAATGTATTGTTCAGAACCTTTGTTTCTTTATTGATTCTATGTCTAGATGTTCTGTCTAATGATGATAATGGTGTATTAAAGTCCCCTGCTATAATTGTGGAAGCATTTATTTCTCCACTTCGTTTTTCTAGAGTTTTCCTCATGTATTTGAAGCACCTCGATTAGGTGCAGAAATGCTTCTGATTGTCCATCCTTGTCTCCTACGATAGTTTTGCATTTAAAGTCTATTTTGTCTGATATTAGAATAGCTTCTCCTGCCCTTTTTTTTTTTGCTACTGTTAGCTTATAAAATTGTTTTCCAGCGTTTCACTTTCAGTCTCCTAAAACCCAGTTCAAAGATGGGGTTCCTGCAGACAGCACATAGATGGATCATGTTTCCTCATCCACTCTGCCAATCTGTGTCTCTTGAGTGGTGAACTTAATCCATTAATATTCAATGCTATTACTCCCAACGAATTTCTTACTGCAGCCATATTTTCTTTGGGTTAATGTATGTCATATGTTGTTTTGTTTCTGTTTTTGTCTTTTTAGTTGTTTTTAAACTCTCCTCCAACTCTCTCCCCCTTGTTTTTTCCTTTCAACTTGTAGTACTTCCTTTAGAATTTCTTGAAGTGTCGGGTTCTTATTGACATACTCTCTTAATTGCTGTTTATCTGTGAATATTTTGAACTCTCCATCATTTTTGAATGCCAGTTTTGCTGGATAGAGAATTCGTGGCTGGAAATTTTTTTCTTTTAGTACTTTGACTATGTCATACCACTGTCTTTTTGCCTCCATGGTTTTAGATGAGAAATCAGCACTTAATCTTATTGTGCTTCCCTTGTATGTGATGGTTATCTTTTCTCTTGTTGCCTTGAGCATTTTCTCTTTGTTTTGAGCATTGGACATTTTGACAAGTATATGTCTTGAAGTTGGCCTTTTGGAATTATACTGTTTGGGGTGTGCTGTGCTTCCTGGATCTGCACATCCATCTCTCTCAATAGGTTTGGGAAATTTTCAGCCATTATTTCCTTCAGCACGCCTTCTCTTCCATTTCCCTTCTCTTCTCCTTCTGGGATGCCCATAATGTGTATGTTTGTGTGTTTTGTGTTGTCGGTTAAATCCCTGAGTCCCTGCTGGATTTTTTCTATCTTTTTGTCTATCTGTTTTACTTTCTGTTCAATTTCAGATGTATTGTTTTCCACATCACTAATTCTTTTTTCTGCCTGTTCAAATCTGCTTTTGTGTGAATCCAGCATCTTCTTGATTTCCTGGACTTTGCATTGATCACCATCATAGCTGTTATCTTTTTATGCAGGTTTACAATTTCTTCAGCATGTTCTCCCAGTGTCTTCTTTATATCCTTAATCTCTTCATTCACTTAATTAAGTTGGTCCATGATATTTGTTTGGAAAGCTTTCATTAGTTGTTCAATGTTCTGGAACTCTTCCTCATTTTTATTTTTTGTTCATTGGACTGGCCCATGTCTTCCTGTTTCTCAGTGTGGCTTGTAATTTTTTTTTGCCCTCTACTCATCATTTTACCTTCATGGGTTTATTCAGTTGATTATCTTCTCTCTCTGCTCTAGATTTTTATTTAGCTGGTGGTTCTGTATGTGTGTTAAATTTTCTCTTTGACACTTTTTCTTCTTATTTTATTTCCTTGCTTCTTTCTATGTTACCTTGAAGGCAAAAGATTAGGGCCAGAGGAATTGAAAATGTGAGAAAGGAAAAAGGATAATAGTAATATTGACAAAAGTTAGAAGAGGGGCCACTTAAGTCTTTGTGAAATGAATATTTAAGTCATGTAGGCAGTGTAGAGTAATAAGAAAAAATGTGGAGTACCTACAATGGACTGGGAACCCAAGTAGAAGAATATATATAATGATTTAGAAGGCTAAAATGATGAGGAGGGAGGGAAAGAGTGAAGAAAGGGCTGAAAGGAAAAAGTTAATATTAATTAAAAAAAGAAGAAAACAGAATTGATAGAATAGAATTTGATACCCTTAAGTTGTGAGATAATGAAAAAAAATGTGGTGTGTAAGAACTATAACATAAAGATGAAGGAAGGGGAAGAGATAACTTGGGAGGCAAAATCAATATAGACAGAGAATGGAAAATCTCTGAAAAATAAGCACAGCAAAGAAGATACAAGCTAGCAGCACCATAAAATGAAAAAAAAGAAAGAAAAAAGGAGGGGGAGAGGAAAGAGGAAACAAATGCAAGAGACAACAAATAAACAGAGAAAATCCACACAACTACACAAGCAAGCAGTCAAACAAAGCTAAGGAGGTAACAGTGTTCCTTCTTGGGCTCTTGTGGAACCTCTCAGCCTGCTTGTGTTTATCAATTTCCCTGCAAGGTTCTATCTGTAGGTTTTGAGAAAGATTTTAGCTATTAAACTAAATTAAAAAGAAGAATTCATTTTACACTTTTTAAAGTGACTGTCTTCTTTTTTTTTTTTTTTTTTTTTTGTCAAAATAAGAGACCCAAAAGAAGTCCTCTTCTAGACCACCCTCTTTACCGAGGGGACCCTAACTAGGCTCATGGAAACTAATCAAGCACTTCCCACTTCCTGGTCTCCCCAGGGGAGCTGAAGCTCTGATGCTTGTCAGTGCAGGATGATAAAATTGGCTGACTCTGCCCTCTCTGGAGCCAAGCCTCAGTGTCACCAGGCTGCTGGGTAAATCAGGCTTCCTCAGTAGATTCGCTTCTCCCCTCAGCCTGACGCTGCTTAAAGCCAGCTTATCTACTCCCCAAAGCTATGAGGGGTCTAGGCAGCCAAATCCACAGAAAGGAAACCCCTCTTCACCTTCTGTCAGAACTCTCACCCTCTCGGAGAATGCTCCCTCTCACCAGGTTGGTGGGGGTTGGGATGTATCCCTGGACAGCTAGGTAAATCAACTTCCTCAGCAGATTTGCCCCCCCCCTCTGCCTGGTGTTGATTCAATCCATCTATTTTGTTCCCCAAAGCTGCAAGGGGTTCTAGGCAGCCAAATCCACAGAAAGGAAACCCCTCTCAACCCTTCTCCAGAACCCTCCCACTCTCAGAGAACACTCCTTCTCACTGGGTTGCTCGGCAGGAGTCGTGGCTCAAACCAACCTTTTTCCCTGAGGATGGGGTTCAGCCATCTGTGTTAACCACAACAGGCAGGCGTAAAATTCACAAATCTCTACCGAGCAATCCATGCCATTGAGCTGCCTCCAGATAGATGCCCCAAGTTTCTTGCTCCATGTGCCCACAGCACAGACCCCCGGGCAGGACCCTTTTCACAATCAGCCAGCCTCAGAAAGCGAGTCAGCAAGTGCCCTTCTAAACTGATGCCATCTTGCCTCTCCTCCCTCCCCATGTGCACTCTTGAATAAAGTATATCCCACTGTATTTGGATGTAATGTTCTGGATATGTCTCTTAAGGCCAGGTCCTATAAACTATTATTCAAAGTCTTTGTTTCTTTATTGATTCTCTATCAAGATGCTTTAATGGTGATAATGGTGTATTGAAGTCCCCCACTATAATTGTAGAGGTACCTATTTCTCCACTTCATTTGTCCAGTGTTTGCTTCATGTATTTTTAGGTGCCTTGGTTAGGTGCATAAATGTTTATGATTGACCTTTCTTCTAGGTGGATTACTCCTTTTATTAATATATAGTGTCCATTTTTGTCTCTTACAATTATTTTGCATTTAAAGTCTATTTTGTTTGATATTAGTATAGCTACTCCAGCCCTTTTTTGGTTATTATTTGCTTGTAGACTTTTTTTTCCAACCATTCACTTTCAGCATCTTTGCATCCCTGGGTCTAAGGTGGGTTTCTTGTAAACAGCATAAAGATGGGTCATATTTCCTTATCCATTCTGCCAGTCTCTGTCTCTTGACTGTTGAGTTTAATCCATTAACATTTATTGTTTTTACTGTCAAGGGTTTACTTACATTAGTCATATTTTCTTTAGGTTTAAATATGTCTCATATTGTTTTTATATCTATTCTTATCTTTTTAGTTGTTCTTACACTCTCTTCCAACTGTTTCTCTCCTGTTTTATTCCATTTGGCCTGCAGAACTCTGTTTAGTATTTCTTGAAGTGCAGGTTTATTATTGATATACTCTCTTAATTTCTGTTTTTCTGTGAATATTTTGAACTCTAGCTGGCTTTGAATGCTAGTTTTGCTGGATAGAGAATACTTGGCTGGAAGTTTTTTTTCTTTTAGCACATTGACTATGTCATACCACTGCCTTCTTGCCTCCATGGTTTCAGATGAGAAATCAGCATTTAATTTTATCAAGCTTCTCTTGTGTGTGATGTTCCTTTTTTCCCTTGCTGCTTTCAGTATTCTCTCTTTGTCTTGAGCATTGAACAATTTGACAAGTCTATGTCTTGGAGTAGCCCTTTTAGGATATATACTGTTTGGTGTTCATTGCACTTCCTGGATATATCCATGTTCTTCAATATGGTTGGGAAGATTTCAGCCATTATTTCCTCCAACACACTTTCTGTGCCCTTTCCCTTCACTTCTTCCTCAGGGATTCTTATAATGCATATGTTTGTGCATTTTGTGCTGTCATTCAAATCCCTGAGTCCCATGGCCCAGTCTTTTCTCCATTTTTAAATTGAGTGTTTGTTTTCTTATTGTTAGTTATTAAGGGTTCTTTATATTTTTTAATACAAATAATATATCAGATATATGTTTTGAAACTATTTCCCCCAAGCTGTTAATTTTCTTTTCATCCTTTATCAAGACTTTCATAAAGCAGCAGTTTTTATTTTAGTAAAATTCAAGTTATAATTTTTTTTCTCTTGTATCATGTTTTGGGTTTTATATTAAAACACTCATCATAAAACCACTGGCCTCAAAATTTTTTTGTACTTTTTATTCCAGAAATCTTATAGTTTGCATGTTACTGGTAAGTGTATGATTCATACTGATTTAATTTTTGTCTAAAACTTGGTATTATTAATTACATTCAAATGTTATGCTATCATCACCAATATCCATTACTTCACATTTCGTTACAGGTTACAAAATGACTGGCCAAAATACTTGATGAATAAAATAAATTCTAAGAGAATTTTTAGTGGAAAATATAGCTTTGAGTAAATATTTCCAATAATGGACAAGGATGGCTAATCACAAGAGATCAAGGAGTAATAGCAACATTTGTTTACTCTGTCATTTTCAGATAAATGGCACTCGATCTATTTATTTATAATAAGAAGAATCATTAATTTAATGTGTTTACAGATGATAGCATTTATGATAATTTGCTGGTCATTGCTTGTGGCTAAATTCTCATTGTTCTGACTCTTTTCTAGTAGTTTCATCAGCTGCATGGAAAACCAAACAAATATTTTAGAATTTGCTCTCCTGAGTCTCTCAGAAAATACAGGATTGCAGTCCGTCCTCTTTGGGCTATTTCTGTCCATGTACCTGGTCACCATCTCTGGGAAACTCCTCCTCATCCTGGCCATCATCTTAGACTCCCAACTCCACACGCCCATGTACTTCTTCCTCTCCAACCTGTCTTTTACAGATATCTGTTTCACCTCTACCACTGTCCCTAACATGCTGTTGAACATCCAGACAAAGAGCAAAACTATAAGTTATGAAAGCTGCCTCAGCCATATGTATTTTTTCATGCTTTTTGGACAATTAGACATCTCCTTCTTCACTGTGATGGCCTATGACTGCTTTGTGGCCATCTGTCATCCCCTGCACTACATAGTCATCATGAATGTGGCATCCTGCTACTGGCATCCTGATTATTAAGTGTTTTATTCTCTCTTTTCCATGACTAAATGGTTTTGAGATTGTCTTTCTGAACAGAGTTGGAAATCCCCCACTTTTTCTGTGAACATAAACAGGTTTTCCAGATTGCTTGTTCTAACCATTTTTTCAAAGACTTAGTGATGTATTTTGCAGCTGGAATTCTGGGTGTTATTCCATTAACTGGGATCCTTTTCTCTTACTCCAAGATTGTATACTCCATTTTGAGAATTTCAACAGCTGAGGGCAAGTATAAAGCTTTTTCTACATGTGGGTCTCACCTTTCAATAGTGACCTTGTTTTATGGTACGGGTTTTGGAGTGTATCTTAGTCCTGCTGCTACCAAAAACTCAAGGGTGAATGCAATAACCTTAAAGATGTAGATGGTGGTCACTCCCATGTTAAACCTCTTTATCTATAATCTTAGAAATAAGGACATAAAGCAGGCCATAAAAACTGAGAAACATTGTCTCTATAAAAGTAATCTTTGTCTCTAAATCAGAAAAATGCTCATGATTAACAGAGGTTTAGCACTGGGAAATCTCAATCTAGAAACCTTATAAATGTAGAAAGAGATAACCTGTTATTTGCCTAATATTGAGAATTTGTTTTTTTAAGTTTTATATATCAAGGACACCTCTTTTTTCTGAATTATTTTACATCATGTGATGTCTCTTATTGTATTCCCTGGAAAAAGTATTGAAGGCAGAAACTGCTGCCTGGATTTTCAGCAGTAAAATATTTAATACAGGTAATTATATGTATATAAAATTATAACAGATTCTGGATGGGTGAAGGTGTACTGCAGTCACTGCCAGTTGAAAACAACTGGTTATATTATATGGTTTTGGTGAAAAATAATGTCATATGAAAGGCTGTGCACCAGCTACCAGGGTTTTAATTCATTGGCTCCAGAAAGAGGTCACATCCTGGACTGGTGAAATCATCTGATTTGTTTTACAATAATCACATTCTATCTCCAATATACTCCTTTCTCCTGCACATTTCCAATCATAAGTTAAGTGAAGTTGAAATCTGCAACACAATCTCTGATTCTTCATACATTGAACATCTCAATAATTTCTGTGATTCATACAGTGATTTAAGGTTGCCCTTTAAAGTTTTTTTCATTTGTAAGGACATTTTTCAGGAAATTTCTCTGAGCACTTCCTACAATAGTAGTCTGCATTTACAGATCACAAAAAGCAATGTGCATGTTTTCTCCATTTCCAACTATGTTTTTTAACTATTCAACCCAGAGAGTAGTATATAATTTCAGGTTTTTTTGCAGACCTACTTTGTTTTTCTGTTAACATAGACAAAATGTAATGCTTCATACATTACCTGATCCAAGGACTATAACTACATCTGGCAAACCAGAAAGCAGTTTTGGGATTAGTGATTGCTCTGAGCTAATAGCCATTTTTTTGGGGAAATGTTATATTATTTGTATTCACTTCACATTATTTGGGAAAGCTAGGAATTCATTTTCATTTTGTAAGTTATTAACTCACAGGTTCAGACTCTGGTTTTGAGTTTTACCCACATCAGACCTGCATTTTTAAGGGAAGGATATTTCCTTCATGCAGTCTTATAAAATTTCTGTTTTGATTTCACAATTATCTGAGAATTAAAAATCTCAAGCTGGTCATTTCTTCCTGTAAGTCTTTCCTGTGCAAGTAAAATCTCCATCTCACAACATATTTCTTCAATCATGATTCCCAGCACAATGATTTATCACATAAACCTGTTAGTTTGTCAAAATCTTTCCCATGCACTGTCTTAGAGCTTACTGCTAACAATATAGAATGAATAAGTTAAACATCTTGTATTTTAAGTTGTCCAAGGCAGACAAGATATGAGGAATATGCACCACCAGAATGACTCCCTCAGCCACAGAAACTATGTTGCAAGACCATCTGGGATGTCAGCTCCTTCTTGCCACTTTTTAAACTAGGCAATGCAGTGGCAGCATGGGTCCCATCAATTTGGTGGATAGGTGAGGGAAGTGAAGAAACTCTTTGCCTCATATTTAGGAAAAAGGAGTTTTTTTGTTTGTTTGTTTCAGGGAGTGAAGTTTCCTTTTTTTTATCTTTGGCTTTTACTTTGAAGTCTTAAATTTTATACTGCAGGCTGCAGATTTGACAGGCAATGAGCAGGTGAAGAATCAATGGAAAAGTGATCAAAAACTCCTTTGTTAGTTAACAGGCTTCTGAATGTATGACTGTGGTCCACAGTGAAGAGTAGAGAAAGTAGCAAGGAGATGCTATATCAGTTACTACAGCTTTAAAGCAAAATTGGTGTATCTTTGGACATAAAAATTGTTCTTATGCAGTTTGTTTTATATTTATCTAATCAAATAAACAAGAGGGTTTTTTTCCCATGGAAAAATAAATTATGAATCATATTTTTCTAACCTATACATATACTAGTGTTGTATATTTATACTCTGGAAATAGTGTCATTGATATCACTCCCAACAATTTGATATATAAATTCCCAGATTCCTATCCTGCAAGAATGTGATTTTACAATCAGTTCTTTTACCAAAGACTTTACCTCTATGGCTTATTTTGTTTAAGCAGAAATCTCTTTCCATAAAAAAACTTTTTAAGAATTTTGAGAAAAAAATATAGTAGGCATGCACACTGAACTTGTTGAAGCTAGAATTATGCCTTGCTAGTAATTGGAAGTATAGAAAACAATGGAGAACAGATTGGGTAAGGGAGTTGATACATCTGTTATTAGGAACATTGTATAATCAAGACAACGCCACTTAATTTTTTTGGCTTCACAAATAAGCCCACTTTCTGCAATCAGGTAGGAGGAGGCTCTTGTCTTAAGTATTGGTTAATAAGCACCACACCTGCTAGTTCCCCATCTTCTGGAGTACAGGAACAGAAGCCAGAAAGAGGGTGAAAAGGATGCTAAGTGCCTGCCCACCCTACTAACCTCACACCTTATCATGTAGACACAAAGGTGGAAACCAAACTTATTTTTTGAACATAATTAAGGAGAGAGGGTGATTGTATTTCTTTCAAAATCTCCTAAGAACTTTCCCTGTTTTCTTACTAATATACCAAGCAGGTACATTGTTTCTTACAAAAAGATTTTTTAAAGCATATGTCGTGAGTGAGTGATGGAGACTTTTTCAACTATGCTGTGTTCTCCTAGATCTTAGTTACTTTCCCATTCTTGCATCTCTTATTTTTCTCTTAGAAAAAAAGTATTCCTGGGCTTGTCAGTAGAATTTTGCTTTTCTCCGGTACCTTAAAATAAGTGGAAACTATAATGATTCACTATGAACTGAGAGTATGATTTTTTTCTCAAGAAAATCTAAATTTATTCCTGAAGAATCTAAAAATTGCTGCAAGAAAAAAATCATCAAACTCTCTGTTTGTGAAACTTAAGTGTTGCTTAAGGTTTTGTTTAAGGGAAAACTTGAAAAAAGGCACTAAAATATAAATTTCAGCTAAAGAAACTTCATAAATTGAGTCAGGGAAAAACACCAGGTCACAGAGGGCAATACTAGCTGTTGTTGTTTTTTTTCCTGGAGAAGTGGAAGACTTGATTGCTGCCTGTAAACCATGAAATGTCTGTTATACAGAAGGATGAGAAGACTCATTTTGAGTGAGTTCTGCTCTATTCAATTGTATTATGTTATGTAAGTAGAATAATTATATTCATACCCTACCATGAGAAATTTAGAAAAGGTGAACACTGTCAATTGAAGATTAACTTTTCAGAGTGGGGAAAGTGAGAAAAAACACCATCAGGTCCAGGGAACATCATTTAATCTAAGACACAGTAGAAAGCAGTAACAGCCCTTACCTCTTATGATGCAAAATAATAATGTAGCCAGTGTCTAACTGAATATATTTCAAACATAAGAGTGATTATTTCATCCTCCACTGTCAAGAACTAAGTTCCCAAGGGAAGGAGATGCTAGACTAACAGTATTGGATGATAAGGTTCTGGATTTCATCTTTTATCATTTCCCCTCACTCCCAGACCATCCTTCTCAGAAGAATTGGAAGCACATATGTGTTTCATCTTCTGGAGTTTCTAGAATGCAGATATTTTTATTTATTTCTCTATTATTCAAGGAGGAAAAAGCCACTGGAACAGAAAAATTCCTGCAATGAACCAGAGAAGATTTTTTGCTGTGGAAAGAAAACATCATGGGAGGGAATGCTTTACTGGCAGTACCTGCAGGGACACAGAGAAAGTGTCAGCTGTAGGGAAGTCCACAGGTATATATTTGATTTGTTTTCTAATTTCTGTTTCAGGGTGGTGGGAGGGGTTTTGGTTTCCATTGCAGCTAAATTTCTCCAATTTCTGCTACATGGAAATTTTAAATTTTCTTCATTGTACATTTCAAACACGCAGGATCTATTTGATTTGTTGTTGAAATATGTTTATGTCATTTTATATATTAAGATTTTTTAAATTTTCTAAAACTCATTAAAAAGTGTTATTTCATATTCTGTAACCGAATCATTTCAAAATCTGAAACAGTTAAAGCCTTTTTCACACTGCCTGCTTTTCTTCTGTCTCTTAGTCATGGTAACTTGTTTTCTTACTGTCTATGGTGATTTTTAAAATTGTATTCTGTTTAATATGTTGAACCCATATTTGTGAGAATTCTTGGAGCTCTCCTTGGAAAGAGAGGATTTACATTTGATGTTATTTTGCCATTAGCAAGTCAGAACCATTTAATGTTAAGTTTTCCACCTAGAGCTTTTAAGGCCAAATAGATGCTGTGATTTCAAACTACATCTTGAATCCTCATTCAGAGGGCATTTCCACCTTGAAGCACCAGGGTCAGGGCAAATGTGTATCTTGATACCCATATTTGAATAGTGTGTTTATAAATTGTTAACCTTTACAATGTTGCTATGATTCCAAAGATCAATTTTTCTATTTCTTTCTTTTATTTGCCAATGATCCACTTTTTACAGGAATCTCTTACAAGAATGTAATTTTTGTATGAAGCCTATTCACTAATATAGAACCTGAAGTTCCTCACTATGCAAAACTCTGTCAAAACTGCAGCTGGCACTTGAACTCTGCTACCCATCATGGTCCATTTTATTAATTATTTTATGGCTAAATTAAGTATTTATGTTAGGCCAGGTTAAGGATGAATTTAAAAGATTCAGGGAAATTTATATTTGTGAATACTTATATTAAAAATAATTCACAAAACAATATCCTCTCTACAGATTTGTAGGAAGTAGGAAAAAAATGCAAACTACACTAAAAGCTTGTAGAAAGAAGGAAATAACAAAGATTTAAGTGGAGAGAAATGAAATATAATATAGAAAAAACAATTGAGAGGACCAATAAAAGTGTTCTTGGATAAGATCAATAAAATTGCAAAGGTTTGTTTATATTGAAAAAGAAAAAAATAAGAAGGATGAAAATTACCAAGATAAAAAATGTAATTGGGGATGTTAATAGATATTGCTGATATTAAAGAGATTATGAATGAATAATATGAACAATTATCTGCAAATAATCTAGATAATCTGAAGAAATGGACCAATTCCTAAAAGCACACAATTTACCTAAATTGACTGCAAAGAAATAGAAGATCTCAACAAAACTATAAAAAGTTAAAGAGATTCAATTAGTTATCATACACATTCCAAAAAAATTGAAGTCTGTAATCAGTCAGTTTCCATAATGAAATCTATGAAATATTCAAAGAAGAATTAATTAGTATACTTTTCAAAATCTTCCAACCTGTAGTCAAGGTATCTCATGCAAAATCATTCTCTGAGGCTAAAATTATTTGACACCAAAGCTGCATAAAGTCATAAAAAGGAAAGAAAAACAAGGATCAATTCCCCTTATAGATAAAGATTCCAAAACACCTAACACAACAAACTAGCATTTTGAATCCAACAGAATATTAAAGAAAGTATCCACCATGATCAAGTGTGATTTATCTCAGGATGCATGGCGTTCAATATAAGAAAATCAGTGTAATACACTACATTATCAAAATGAAGAGCAAAATCACATGAATATCTCAATACATGAAGAAATACAAATAATAAATTCCAACACAGTTTCATGATAAAAACACTCAGAAAAATGAGAATAGAAAGTAACTTCTGCAACATGTTAAATAGCCTTTGTGTAAATACAGGGGCTTCTTTGGAAGTTGGAGGTTGTCCTGAGTACTGTTGTGGCAACAGATGTAGGCCATTTTAAATCAGCACACATCACTCAGAACTGAGTGGGAGAGAGTGTGGTTTACAGTGTGAACTGTGGTCTATGGTTGGTGGCAAGGCTCCAGGATGTGTAAGTTCATTGAGGGTGGTGGGCCACACTTGTGGGAGATGTTTGTGTGGGATGTGGTGGGAGGTGTGGGAGGTGGGCAACATGGGAATCCCAGTGGGTTCCGTGTAATATTTTGGGTAATCTAAGCACCTCTTAAAATATATGTGTATATATATATAAATAACATTTTTGTAAGCAAATACACATATATGCATATATATTTATATATCATTTTGCAAATGTTTGTATGTATTGTGAGAATTTTTATTTTTACCCACAATAAAAATTAAAAAAAATAAAAAAACACAGGTAATCTTATCCTCAGTGCTTAAAGAATGAAAGCCATTCCCATGATATCTTAAATAAGGCAAGGATGCCTGCTTTCATTATTGCTATTTAGTATAATGTTTAAAGTTAGGAAATTAGGCCATAAAACTAAATAAAAGGGACCCAAATTAGAATGCAAGAAGTAAAACTATCTGTTTTCATTGATGTCATGATTCTTTATATAGAACATGCCAAAATTCCCACCAGAAAACTCTAGAGTTTATAAATGAATCAAGCCAAATGCTAGCTACAGTATTAACATGCAAAAATTTGTTGTGTTTTATACACCAGCAAAGAAGATTCTTAACTGGATGTTTAGAAATATCTCTTTAACATAACATCTCAAAGAACAAAATGCCTAGGAATAACTTTAACTTAAGAGGTTGCACAATGAAAACTTCAAAAAAATGCTGCAAGAAATTAGAAAAGAACTAAGTAGAGGGCAAGGCATTCTGTGTTCATGGATAAAAAGAATTAATATTAAGGTGTCAGTACTACCCAAAGTGCTCTTTAGCTTCAATGTAATCCTCACCTAAGTCCCAATAGCCTTTTTTAGCAGAAAGGGAAAGACTGATCTTGATTTATATGGAAATACACTTCAGAAAGACTCCAGTACCAGGTTAGGGTTTGGCAATTATTTATGTCTTTGTCTCTTGCCTTGCTAAGTCTGTGAGCTGTTTGAGAGGAAGCAAAGTATCTTATCCTTCTTTTCATTCTCAGCACATAGTTTACTGCTCACCATACAGTATTGATGAATAAATATTTGTTGAATGACTGAGAAAACCAATGTTTAACTGAATTGAATAGATATTTCTAACTATTGGAGAGAAAAGATAAGCAGTGAGACTAAAAGGAATCCTGTTGAGAGAGGGATGGCCCATCTATGAGAGCCAAATCCAGAGGAGACTTAAAATATTTTAGTGTATTCAGAAACTTTCTCCAAAATCAGAGATAGGGAAATCATTTTGGGAAAATTTGCAATATTAAGTCTCACATCTAAAGAGATGTGACGTCCTCCTGGGAAAGAAGGAGTCCACCAGGATAAGAGATGAACATGGTGCTCCAAAACTGTCTCCCAAGGGTCAAAATCAGCACAAGTTTTCATTGTGTTTTTCTTTATTATCTCCAGAGAAGTAAATACCTCAGTGGTAAAAGAGACAAAAGACTACTAGATTAATGATGCTTATGGGAATGGAATTTCTCTAGGCATGGAAACTCAAAATTCTTCCCCTATCTCTCTCAGGTATACTTTACTAATTTCTGGTGAAGAGGAAACTCAATTTTGTCTTCTACAGAACTTGTGAGTGGTTCAATCTCACTTTTCTTGCCAGGAGCAAAGCTTCCAATTTCATCCATAATTCAAGGAATAATCTGCATTGATGGACTAAGACCCTACCTTGATAATTTCTGGGTGAGTCATGGAATTTTCACCAGTGCTGTAAGAATGTATTATGATTCCAGGGATATCCTTTTATTGGTGGAAACTTTAGGGGCATCAACAGATTATGTATGTAAAGAAAGCTTAAAATACAAAGTCCTGCAATCTTAAAAAGCCTGAATATGGAGGGAGATAACAGATACAACAAACTGTCTTATTTCTCCAATCTGACACCTCTGGTTTTAGCACTCACTCATGGAGCTTCCCTCTCTTTTCAGCATTTTTCTTTGTTTCACTGCTTCTTTGTCAATAATTGTTGCAAACATCTATTTAACCACGTTCATTCATTTTTTATTTTAGTCATTTACTAACATT
This sequence comes from Tolypeutes matacus, assembly GCA_026826555.1. Lineage (NCBI taxonomy): Eukaryota > Metazoa > Chordata > Mammalia > Cingulata > Chlamyphoridae > Tolypeutes > Tolypeutes matacus. The sequence goes on along the minus strand of JAKSZT010020697.1, from coordinate 468,909 downwards.
AAATCATCAAATGCTTCATTGTAGGCACTAAATATTACTTTGGGAATAAAGAAATGAGTAAAACATTGTTCCTCATCTCAAAGAGATACATGCAAGAGAAATAGACATGAGTACATGCAATATCCTGTGGTGGCTCTGGAATCCCACTGAAGTGGATCCAAAAGCTTGGACTCATTCTGTGGAGGTTAGGGAAGGCTTAGGAAGGGAGCTGATGATTCCACTGAGACTTAAAGGAAGAATTGGAGAAATTTAAAGAGGAGAACTGGGTATAAGCACCCCAAGAAGAGAGGACAGGGACTAAAATGTGAGATCAATACAACCATAACTTGTGAGTTTTTAAAAATATTTCTTTATATTTGATGAACATTGAGGAGCAGAGCATGAAAAATGGAAGATGAGACTGGTCAAGTTGTCTGCAGCCAGATAACAAAGAGCTTTGTGTTTTGTCTACAAAATGGATATTTATCTTTGAAATTTTTGGAGAGTCTTTGGGGGTTTATAGAAGGTGATGTTCATGAAAAGTCTTACCATGAGGAAAGTTCTATCTGAGTCAGTGTGACTATTGTTTTCAAAACCCCATAGAGATAATGAGGGATCAGAATAGCACAGTGGAAGTGGGAAGGAGGTGTGGGGAGTTAGTCTGTGTGTGGTTGAGTGACAATCAATAAAAATATTCATTAATATACTAGGCACAATGTTAGATATTTTGTATTCATTATTTTATTTAATTCTTTCAGTTACTGTAGAAAATCATTTTTCACCTATTCTGAAATAACAGAGGAAGAATGTGTGACTTACAGCAATGTGATATTCTTGTCCAAGGTACATAACTGTGTCTGGATTAAACCTTAGTGTTTGATTTTCCTGGGATTTTTCATTTCACTAATAATTTATTTCATAATAAACTTAATAACTTAGAACACTGTTACCTTTACAGAAAAATTGCAAACATAATAAAGAGGGTTTCCAAGAACTTCTCACCTACTTTCTCCTGTTCTTATAATCTCCCATCAAAAACAACAAATTATATTTATTTGTAATAAATTTTGAGGTCCTTCATGGCAGGGATAGCTTCTCCAGCATTCCTCATTATGTTGACCTGCATAGTTTTGAGGAGTGCAAGTCAAGTATTTTGTAAAATTTCACTCAGTTGAAAATTTTCTATTGTTTTTTGTCATGATTAGATTGGGTTTATGGGATTTATCTCAGGAAGGTACCTGACACCTGACATTATATCCAGGATACATCCTGTTGATCAGGGAAGTGCCAGGATCCCAGCCCCGCCCTCAGAAAAACCCACAGCTTTAAAAAAATAAACTCTCCTTGGTCCCTGCTCCCTCTCTCTCCTCCTTCCTCCCCTTTACTCCATGGAATCCAGGTCAGGAAGGTAAGCACCCTAGGCTGCTCCTTAGAATTGAAATTTACAACTCTATACAGATAATGACTCTTTTCCTCCCTAATGGCCTTCTGCTTTTAGAAATATAAGTTAACCTTGCTTCTCTGCCTTTGTAACCCTGCCTGCCTGCTTGCTCAGGAATTTACCCACTTAGTGTACATATATAAACTTATGAAAATTGGAAAACAGGGCTCAGAATTTGGATGGGAAACTCTCCTCTGCACTTGTGCATAATAAAACTTTGTTCATCTGTGCTCCCAAGTGTGCTGTTTGGGTTATTCTCACCTGGCTGCAACATTTGGTTCCCTGACCAGGAAACCCAACTGAGCAGGCCCATTGTGCCTCCAGCTTGGGGCTGATGGGCATGGCCAATGGTGATCTCTGAGCAAATGAGGTGGGTGTCACCTGTCCTCTTGATGGGATCTCCTTCTGAGGCGGTCTCCACAGGTTGCGTCCCTACACCCTGGCCTGACTCAGTGGGGAGGCAGACTGAACAGTGCCAGAAGACTCTGGAAAGGTAAGGCCCCAGTGCCAAGCCCTCAGTCAGGCCCATCTCCTGATGGAAGAGGAGAATGATCAACTCCTGAAATCTTGAGTACAGAGATTCCAGAATAGGGTAATCCCTGTGAGAGGGACTGCATAACCTCTGAGTTATGTGTGAATGAATGAGGATGGCAGAGGCTTGCATCTGCTGTACCAGTCTGTGACTCCTCAGCATATGCTACAGAGCCAGTGTGGGCCCTAACCTGTTTTCCATAGCCATGTCATACAGCATTATGGCCAACATGAAATTTGCCCAGGTACCTTAGTTAAGAAGAGCCTAAGTTCTCATGAGAGACATGGACAGGTAGATATCTGAGTGGCCTTGAAAAAGGTGACCCCTTCTTTGTCTGTCTTGCACCACTGACTCAGGGTGTGGGTTTAACACTGTTGATCCCTGTGGGAGGGACTGCATAATCTCTGAGTGACTGTGTGAATGAATGAGGATGGCAGAGGCTTGCATCACCGTACCAGTCTGTGACTCTTCAGCATATGCTACAGAGCCAGTGTGGGCCCTAACCTGTTTTCCATGGTTACATCATACGGAATAAGAGCCAACCCAAAATTTGCCTGGGCGCCTTAGCTAAGATGAGGCTAAGTTCTCACAAGAGATGCATCTGAGTGCCCTTTTAAGAGGTGACCCCTTCCTTTGTCTGTCTTGTGCCACTGATGCAGGGTATGAGCTCATCACAGTCAAAATCTACTGTCTTAAACTGCATGCTCAAGAATTTCAAGAAGGGTTTTTCCAGAGATTATGGCATCTGGATGAACCCCGGCACCCTCTGAGACTTATGTGAAGTAAAGTGGCCCACTTTTAATGTTGACTGGCCCTCTGAAGGGACCCTGGATATAGCCAAGGTCAATGCAGTGTGGCTGGTGGTCACAGGAAATCCTGGCCAACCTGATCAGTTTCCCTACATCGACTTTTTGTTGGAGATAGCCCAGACTCTGTCCCCTTGGGTTTGATTGTGCATTGGAAAAAGGGGACAGAGTGGGGTCTTTGTTGCACAGGGAATGGGGCTCCAGAAACCAGTCATTCATCATGGGTCCTTGGAGGAAGACCCACCACCACCCCCACCACCATATGCTCCAGCCACTCTAGCCTCTCCTTCTGGCCTGGGAGTGCAGGCAGATGTCCCAGCAGCCCCTACAGAAACATTGACCCCCTCTGAGGAAAGCCCTGCAACCCAATTAGCAAGGAGACCCTGGTTGGCACAACCCACATTACAGATGGCCCTCCATGAAACACAGCCACGAAGTGACTCATGAATTTCTGTATCTGCCTGAATGTCCAGTTCCCCTGCTTGGTAGGGATGTCTTAACCAAACTGGGAGCCCAGATTACCTTCAAAGCTGAAGGGCCAGCAAGCTTAAGCCTCAGGACCAGCCTCACTCTCTTCATCACCGTGCCCTGAAGTAAAGAATGGAGACTTCATGCAGAAGAAAGTTCGGTCAGAATCCAGAAAAACTGCTGGAATTTTCCCCCAGGTTTGGGCAGAAAAAAACCCACCAGGAATGGCATGGAACCATGCACCCATCATCATTGATCTGAAGCCTGGAGTGATCCCGATCTGGTAGAGGCAGAATCTGATCCCCCATGAAGAACAATTGGGCATAGCCAAACATATAGATCATCTGAAGGGAGAGGGTATCCTAAGTGAATGCCAGCCACCTTGGAACACTCTATTATTACCAGTAAAAAATGTGAAATGGGACCAGATATCAACCAGTGCAGGATTTATGAGCCATTAATAACAACACTCTCACCTTACATCAGGTAGTTCCCAACCTGTAAACCTTGTTAGGACAGCTGCCACCTGAAGCCACCTGGTTCACTTGCCTGGATATAAAGATGACTTCTTCTGCCTGCAACTGGCCCCCACAAGCCGCCTCTGTCTGTCTTTGAATGGGAAGATCCCAAAACATGGCAGAAAACTCAGCTAATCTGGATCTGGCTCCTGCAGGGCCTCAAAAACTCCCCTACACTTTTCAGGGAAGACTTGGCAGCAGATTTGTCCCACCTACCCCCAGAAAGACTGCAGGTGTGCTCTCTTACAATATGTAGATGACCTCCTACTTGCCAGTGAAATGGAAGAGGACTGCTGGAAAGGGACCCAGACTCTCCTACAACTTCTAACACAGACTGGGTACAAAGTGTCTTGGAGAAAGGCCCACATCTGTAAACATCAGGTCAAGTACCTGGGGTTCAGCATCACACAAGGGCACCAGATGCTCTGACTTGAATGAAAGAAAGTGATCTGCACCATCCCTACCCCCACCACAAAAAGAAAGCTTCTCTAGTTCCTTGGGGCTGCAGGGTTCTGCCACATCTGGATTCCCAGGTTTGTAGCCATGGCCAAGCCCCTTAATGAAGTTTTGGTGAGTCCAGAAAAAGAGCCTCTTGCCTGGCGAGAAGTTCAACAGGGAGCCTTTCAAAACCTCAAAAGACAACTTGGCCAAGCCCCTGCCTTAGGGGTCTCAGATGTAGCTCAAAACTTTAACCTGTTCATGAATGAAAAGAACAGAGTAGCATTGAGGGTTCTCACAGAGTCAGCCCCTGGCAAAGACCTATTGCTGACCTTTCCAAGCAGCTGGACTCTGTGGTTGCAGCATGGCCACCCTGCCTAAAAACCTTGACAGCAACTGTGACCCTTGTCAGAGAAGCCAAAAAATTAACTCTTGGACAGGCAATTCACATTATGGTGCCCCCACATAGTCACTGCCCTAATGAACTCATATAGGCATTGGTGGATATCGAATCCCTGGCTTTCACCCCAGAGTGAAAATAGAAACTGTGCACAGTCTAAACCCTGCCACCATTTTGCCAGAGGAGGAAGTGGCTCCAGAACATGACTGTGTCAAAGTGACAGAAGAAGTTTACACCAGTCGCCCTGACCTCCAAGACAAACTGTTCCATTCCCCAGATCAGACACTACTTACAGATAAGAACGGTCTTGTTAAAAATGGAGAAAATCTTGCTGGGTATGCAGTCACCACTACCAAATGGGTGGTGGAAGCAGCGTCTCTACCAACGGGATGGTCTGCACAATGGACAGAGCTCTGGGTGCTGGTCTGAGCCCTGCAGCTAGCTGCTGGGCAAGCAATAAACATTTGCACTGACTCTAAGTATGCCTTTGCTACCATTCATATCCATGAGGCAATTTATAAAGAAAGAGGTGTCCTAACTGAGGGGGGAAAGGAATTCAAAATCAAAAAAGAAATTCTCCAACTGTTAGAAGCAATCTGGAAACCAAACAAAGTCACCATCATCCACTGCTGGGGACATCAGAAAGGAATGGATACGGTCACTCAAGGAAACAGTTTAGCTGACAAAGCAACTCGGCAAGTGGCTGAAGGAACCCATGGAATACAAGTCCCAAAATTAACACCACAGCTGTCCCTCTTAGGACAAGAGACTGATCAACAAAGCTATACCCTGGAAGAACAGGAGTGGGCTGAAAGAGAAGGGGGAAGCCAAACCCCTGAAGGAACTTGGCTGCTCCTGGATACCTGTATTTTTGTACCAAAAGAGCTGCTCATGCCTTCATCCAGCAATACCACCAACTCACCCACCTAGAAAAAACTGCACTAGAAGTCTTGCTCAGGAAATAATACTACATAGCTTGGCTAACTTCTCTCTGTGCCACTATCAGCAGCCAGTGCCAAGTTTGTGCCATAAATGACCCCTTTCAGGGCCCTCATACTCCTGCAGGTATCCAGCACATGGGAACAGTCCCCTTTGATGATATCACAGTAGACTTCATAAAGTGATACCAAGTTGGGGGTACAAACATCTGTTGGTGACGATATGCACCTTTTCAGGTTGGGTTGAAGCTTTCCCTACTCACACCAAGAAGGCAAGAGAAGTGACTAAGGCTTTACTTAGAGAAATCATTCCACAACACAGGCTGTCACTGTCAATTGGAAGTGACAATGGCCCAGCATTCATGGCTACCATGAATGGCTACCATAGTCCAAGAGCTAGAAAAAATGTTAGGAATCAAGTGGAAACTCCATACCACTTAGAAGTCCCAGAGCTCAGTGAAAGTTGAATGCATGAATCAAACCCTCAAAGCCACCCAAGCCAAATTCTGCCAGGAAACTGGTCTCCCCTGGGTAGACTTATTTCCCTTGACCCTTCTTTGAGTTAGGTGCACCCGAGGGCCCACTGGCTATTCACCCTTTGAAATTCTATTTGGGCAGCCTCCCCCAATTATCCAGGCCTTCAGAGGAAATCTCAGACTTCTGGGGGAGGCTAGCCAAGATTCCATTCTCCAGCAGCTAGGGAAAACTTTAGCCAAAATACATAAAACTGTCTTGTCCTGGAATCTCATCCCCCGGGATGCCTGGTGCACCCCCACCAGCCAGGGGACCTAGTCTGGATCAAAGACTGGGAAAAAGAACCCCTTCAGCCTTCCTGGACAGGTCCACATACTGTGATCCTTGTAACTCCTACTGCTCTTAAAGTTCAGGCATCATCCCTTGGGTCCATCATTCCATGGTCAAGAAGGCACATCTCGATAAAGAGCAGGACAGCTGGACAGCTCAACCTGTACCCAGCCATTCCTTGAGAGTGCAAGTCACCCAGGATCTTTGAGCAATGACCTCATCAAACACCGGTTGAATGGACCCCTGCTCCTGGTGGATCCTGTGCTTATACAGCCTGCTCACCTTGGTATTTAGAGCTGGACTCATTGCTGTGGCCCCTGCAGACTGGACTGTTGTGAATAGAGCCCTAATTGCAATTGCTTACTGGTGTATAATAGGATGTTTCTGTTTCTTAACTTGCTTGTCCTTTACTTCCTTGCTCCCTCGCTAAGAGCCAATACCCACAATAAAAAAAATTAAATTAAATTAAATTAAATTTAAAAAAAAAACTGTCCTAGACTGCACCAAAAAAAAAAAAAAAAAAAAAAAAAGAGCTGATACCCACCCCCAAAATCTATAGCAGCTGCAAGTTAGTCAAAGCTGGGGCAAACAATCCATGCTCAATGCTTAAGTTCCATTCTTGGCAAGTGCAACTTCAGCCTCTGAAATATTTGATGCAGGCCATCCAAGATCCTGCTCCTTACACCTTGCTGGTAGCCCCATACCCCCACACCCCCATACCAGCCCCCAGGAGAGGGTGTAGGGGTGGTAGATATGGGAGTTATGAAAAATACCTCTGCTGAGACCCCCCAAAATGTGGAGGATTATGCCACTCTTGGAGCTTGCTAGTAGGTGCCACCACTCCTTGGAAGGTAGTCTCACTGACTTCTCCGTATCTCCTACAGAAAATCCCCAGCCCAGCAGGGTGTGGCATAGAAACCTGTGACCCCATAAAACTCACCTTTTTAAACATAACCACCAGATCAGAAAATACCTTTTTAAAGGCCCAGGCAGGACTGAAACTAGGAATCGGAATATACAACCCTTTGGGGCCAGACCCAGGAGACCTCATACTGGTCCAACTGATCCCAGTAACCCAACCCCCAGAAAAAGCCCTCATGAAAAATATCAGTAAACCTGCCCAGATGCTAAAATCCAAAGTAAAAACAGCCCCCTGCAACATTCTTTTGAACCAGGTTCGAAAATTCCACCATCTCCTAAATAAATCTCGACCTGATATAATGGCCTCCTGCTGGCTATGCACTTCCTCCAGTCTAACCATCTTCCCTGTACCTGTCCCATGGAATGTAACCCCCCTAACCCATGACAGCTCTGCAGCAGGTACCAGGTCCCTCCCAGTCTGCATAACCAAACCCCCAGGAAAACTAGCTAACTGTAAAAACATAACTACCAGGTCTCCTTCAACCATCCTCCCTCTTGGAAGGGCCAACTGGGACACCACCTGCCCACTCAGTGAGTCTGACTGATGTGCCACAAACTCCACCATCTGGGCCTAACCCAGGATGGACAGGGCATCTGCTACCTGGCTTGGCCAGTATCATCATTTTCAGTGTATGGAAATGAATTGCCTGGAAAGCTCTCCCAAGCCAAATAAGCAATACAGGCAATTCTGATACTTTTAGGACTAGGAGTAGTTGGGAGTGCAGCAGAAGCAGGGGCTTCTCTCACAGTTGGTCAGAAGGGCTTACAAACACTAGCTTGGGAAACATCAAATGACCTTGAAGAAATATGGGGGGCTCTCAATGGGTTGCAAGACCAGATAGACTCATTGGCAGAAGTGGTTTTGCAAAACAGGCAAGGATTAGACTTGCTTATTGCAAGTTCAGAGGGGATCTGTCAGGCCCTGGGAGAAGAATGCTGTTTTTATGCAAACTCCTCAGGAATAGTAGCCCTGCTAAAGGAGTGAGCCAAAGACCATTTAAGCTGTGTGTACCAGACATCTGCCAACGGAAGTTACTTTCAGTATCTCCTCTCCTGGATTTTGCCATTTATGCCAGTAATAGCCTCAGTCTTTTTCCTCTTAACTTTCAGGCCATGCATACTACACTAACACAATACATCACTTCCCACTCAAACACCTTAAAACACCAAGTAATGCCTCTTGTTAAACATCCGCCCTTGAGGACTATAGAATAATCCCCATGATAGCAAGTGATGCCCCATAAAGAATTATAAAGGCACCAAAAGAGGGGGTTGATGATGAGGGAAGTGCCATGATCCCACCTCTGCCCTCAGCAAAAACCCACAGCTTTAAAAAAATAAACTCCCCTCAGTCCCTGGTTTCTCTCTCCCTTCCTTCTTCCCCTTTTCTCCATGGAATCCAGGTCAGGAAGATAAGCACCCTAGGCTGCCCCTTTGAATTGAAATTTACAACTGTGTACAGATAATGACTCTTTTCCTCCCTAATGGCCTTCTGCTTTTAGAAAGATAAGTTAACCCTGCTTCTCTGCCTTTGTAACCCTGCCTGCCTGCTTGCTCAGGAATTTGCCCACATAGTGTACCTATATAAACTTATGAAAACTAGAAAACAGGGCTCAGAATTTGGAGAGTGAACTCTTCTCTGGGCCCGTGTGAAATAAAACTTTGTTTATGCGTGCTTCCAAGAGTGCCATTTGGGTTATTTCTGGCTGGCTATCAACAGCCTATCAACATGATTTATCATTGTTATTGTTGATGTAATCAACAGCGCTTTGAGCTCCTTCAGCATAAAGTTCCTCATTTATCAGCCTTTCCATATATCACCTTTGGAAATTAGTCACTATGTGTAAACCACATTCAGAAGTGGGAGTTTTGCTCCACTGCCTTGAGAGAGCAATATCTGCATAAATTATTGAAATTTATCTGCATAAAAGATATATCTCTTGTTTATTTAATCAATAATTTATTTAGATCAGGATTGGCCCATTACATTTACTTTATACATTGGGTTTTTCTTTGTTTGTTTGTTTTGTTTTTTAAAGATTTTATTTATTTATTCATTTATCCTGCCCTTGCTGCTTGTGCTCGCTGGGTCAGCTAACCACACCGTGTGGGCGGGCTTTGCCTTCACCAGGAGGCCCCGGGAACTGAACCCGGGACCTCCCATATGGTAAACGGGAGCCCTACTGATTGAGCCACAGCCGCTTCCCTATACATTGGGTTTTGATACAGTACTACTTTATTTTGTTGTTCACTTTGTTCCAATTTTGGCCATGGGAGCTCTTGCAGCTGTTCCCTAGGTCTATTTGATATTACTGCCATTATTGAGGGTTTTATTTCAGTACTACAAGATGCTCCAGGCTCTTTATGTATATTTCTTGTCAAAGTCCTGCAGTCAACAGTTTCTCCAAGGAGACTCATATTGGAGAATGGTGTTAAAATTCAAAGTCTGGACACTATATGTGTCTTTCTACTGGGCCCTCTTCACGGAGATTGTAAGTAAATATATGTGTGTACACTACCATGTATATAGGCACATATCTCAATATTTTCACATGTGAACTTCTGTATCTATATTCCCCTCCACACAAGTTCATATTGATGTCTCTAACTCTAAACCATTAACACAAAACAGTCCATTGTCCTCCCCTTGTTTATCTGTAATCTCCCACACCACAGTGAGAAGCATATTCCCCCATCGGCCCTCCATTTACTTCATTGCTTGATACCAGTTTCTATATATAGAAGTAAAAGAATTGTTAACCCATACCTTGGGGGTATACAACTTTATCAACTAGAGAACAGTATTTGTGTACAGTGTCTTTTGAGTTAATTTTACAGTCTCCATTCATATCCAATATTACAATTTCAGCAAATTCCCCCCCACTCCATAACCTTCAGAGAAGGCATTTCATGCATTTGCCAGAAAGGTCATTTTTTTTTTAACTTTATTTTGTACATAAATAATTGAAAATATAAACAATTAAAAAGTAAAAAATTAACAAAGATGAATAAATATAGACATTTCTCAATTAAATGTACTGGATACATATAACATTTTTTTTTTTAATCAAACAGTATGTTACACAATATATTTGGTTCATAGTAACACATTCATACAGCATTTGTCCTTTCATGTTTGACTTACTTCACTCAACATAATGTCCTCCAGGTTCATCCATGTTGTCATATGCTTTAGAACTTCATTTCTTCTTACAGCTGCATAATATTCCATTATGTGAATAGAACACAGTTTATTTACCCATTCATCTGTTGATGCACACCTGAATTGTTTCCAACTTTTGGCAATGGTGAATTATGTTGCTATGAACATCGGTGTGCAGATGTCTATTCATGTCACTGCTCTCAGTTCTTCTGGATATGTACACAGTAGTGGTATTGCCGGGTCACATGACAAGTCTATATTCAACTTCTTTAGGAACTGCCAAATAGTCCTACACAGTGGCTGTACCATTCTGCATTCCCACCAACAGTGAATAAGTGTTCCTATCTCTCCACATCCTCTCCAACATTTGTAGTTCTCTGTCTTTTTATTAGTGGCCATTCTGATAGATGTGAAATGATACCTGATTGTAGTTCTCATTTGCATTTCCTTAATCATGAGTGATGTTGAGCATTTCTTCATGTATTTTTTTTTTTTTTTTTTTTTGCCATTTGTATTTCTTCTTTGGAGAAATGTCTATTCATCTTTGCCCATTTTTTAATTGGGTCGTTTGTCTTTTTATTGTTGAGTTGTGACATCTCTTTATATAACCTGGATATTAAACCCTTATCAGATGTGTGATTTCCAAATATTTTTTCCCATTGAATTGGCTGCCTTTTCACCCTTTAGACAAAGTCCTGTGGGGTTCAAAAGTGTTTAATTTTGAGGAGGTCCCATTTACCTATTTTTTTCTTTTGTTGCACATGCTTTGGGTGTAAGGTCCAAGAAACCACCACTTACTACAAGGTCTTGAAGGTGTTTCCTTACATTTTCTTCTGGTAGTTTTATGGTCCTGGCTTTTATATGTAGTTCTTTCATCAATTTTGAGTTGATTCTTGTATAGAGGGTGAAATAGGGGTCCACTTTCATTCTTTTGGTTATAAATATCCAGTTCTTCCAACACCATTTGTTGAAGAGACTGTTTTTTCATGTTAGCATGGACTTGGTAGGTATGTCAAAACAAGTTGACTGTATAGGTGAGTGTTTATTTCTGGGTTCTCAATTCTATTCCATTGATCAATGTGCATATCTTTATGCCAGTGCCATACTGTTTTGACCAATGTAGCTTTGTAATATGATTCAAGGCCAGGCAGTGAAATTCCTCCCACATTGCTCTTCTCTTTAAGAATGCTTTTGGCTATTTGGGTGCACTTACCCTTCCAGATGAATTTGGTAATTGCCTTCTCTAATTCTGTAAAGTAAGCTGTTGGGATTTTGATTGGTACTGCATTGAATCTATAAATCAGTTTGGGTAAGATTGACATCTTCATGATATGTGTTCTTCCAATCCATGAACATGGAATGTTTTCCATTTGTTTAGGTCTTTTTAAATTTCTTTTAGCATTGTTTTGTAGTTTTCTGCAAATAGGTCCTGTACTTCTTTGGTTAAATTAACTCCTACATATTTGAGTATTTTTGTTGCTATTGAAATGGAATTTTTCCTGTGATTTCCTCCTCAGGTTGTTCAGTACTAGTGTACAAAACATTACTAATTTTTGCATGTTGATCTTATACCCTGCCACATTGCTGAACTCATTTATTAGCCCAAGTAGCTTTGTCAGGGATACTTCAGGATTTTCTAAGTACAGGATCATGTCATCCACAACCAGTGAGAGTTTTACTTCCTCTTTTCCTATTTGGATGCCTTTATTTTTCATTCTTGTCTAATATGCCTTTTATCATATTGAGGAATTTCCCTTTTATTCCTGTCTTTTGAACTGTTTTTATCAAACAAGGATGCTGGATTTTGTCAAATGCATTTTCTGCATCTATTGAGATGATCATGTGCTTTTGTCTTTCAATTTGTTAATGTGGTGTATTACATTGATTGATTTTCTTATGTTGAACCAGCCTTGCATACCAGTAATAAATATCACTTGGTTGTGATTATACATCTTTTGATATGCTGTTGGATTCAATTTGCAAGTATTTTGTTGAGAATATTTGCATCTATGTTCATTAGAGAGATTTGCCTGTAACTTTCTTTTCTTGTAGAATCTTTGTCTGGCTTTGGTATTAGGGTGATGTTGGCTTCACAAAATGTGTTGGGTAATTTTCCCTCCCATTCAATTTTTTGGAAGAGTTTAAACAGGATTGGTGTTAATTTTTTTTTAAATGTTTGGTAGAATTCACTTGAGAAACCATCTGGCCATAGACTTTTCTTTGCTGGGAGATTTTTGATGATGGATTCAATCTCCTTAAATGTGATTGGTTTGTTAAGTTCTTGTATTTCTTGTCGCATCAGTGTAGGTTGGTTGTGCTTTTCTAGAAATCTGTCCATTTCATCTAGATTGTCTAGTTGTTGGCATACAGTTTCTCATAATATCCTCTTATCATTCTTTTTATTTCTGTGGGGTCATTTGTAACTCCCCCCACCCCTTTCATTTCTGATTGCATTTATTTGCATCTTCTTTCTTTTTTTCTTTGTTATTCTAGCTAGGGGGTTGTCAATTTTATTGATCTTCTCAAAGAACCAGCTTTTGGTTTTGTTGATTTTCTCTATTGTTTTTCTGTTCTCACTTTCATTTATTTCTGCTCTATTCTTTATTATTTCTTTCCTTCTGCTTGCTTTGTGATGGATTTGCTGTTCTTTTTCTAGTTTTCTCTAGTTGTTCAGTTTAATCGGGACTATAAATTTCCCTCTCAAGACTGCTTTCACTGTATCCCATAAGTTTTGATATGTTGTGTTCTCATTTTCATTTATCTCAATATATTTACTGATTTCATTTGCAATTTCTTCTTTGACTCACCGATTATTTAGGAGTGTGTTGTTCAGTCTCCACACATTTGCGAATTTACTTTTTCCCTGTCTATTATTGATGATCTGAAAAGGTGCTTTGAATAATTTCTATCTTTTTATATTTATTGAGAGCTGAATTGTGACCTAACATGTGGTCTATCCTGGAGAAAGATCCATGAACACTTGAGAAGAATGTATAACACTTTGAGTTTGGATGAGCACTTGAGAATAATGTATAACACTTTGAGTTTAGATGCAGTGTTCTGTATATGTCTGTTAGTTCTAACTTGTTTATCATATTGTTCAAGTTCTCTGTTTCCTTGTTGATCTTCTGTCTAGTTGTTCTATCTAATGATGTGAATAGAGTATTGAAGTCTGCAATGATTATTGTAGAAATGTCTATTTCTCCCTTCAGTTTTGTCAGAGTTTGTCTTATATATTTTGGGGCACCCTGGTTAGGTGTGTAGATATTTATTACAGTTATATCTTCCTGGCGGATCATCCCTTTTATTAATGTATTATGGCCTTCTTTATCTCTTATAACTTTTGTGCATTTAAAGTCTGTTTTGTCTGATATTAGTATAGCTACCCCTGTTCTTTTCTGTTTACTGTTCATGTGGAGTATCTTTTTCCAAACTTTCACTTTCAGTTGGTTTGTATCCCTGGGTCTAAGGTGAGTTTCTTATAAGCAGCATATGGATGGCTCATGTTTTTTTTTTTTTTTTATCCATTCCATATCTGCCTGTATCTTTTGATTGGGGAGTTTAATCCATTCACATTCTATGATATTGTAAAAGCACTCTTTACTTCCTCCATTTTACTCTTTGCTTTTCATATGTCATCTTATTTTTGTCTCTCTTTTTACTCTTTTGGTTATCCTTTCTGCTATTCTTTCTTCTATACTCTCCTCCAAGCCTCTCTCTCCTGTCTTTTTCTTTCATGTTCTTAGGCTTCCTTTAATATTTCCTACAAAGGTGGATTCTTTTTTGCAAACTCTCTTAGTTTCTGTTTGGTTTTGAATATTTTATACTCACCTTCATATTTCTAGGGCAATTTTGCTGGATAAAGAATTCTCAGCTGGCAGTTTTCTTCTTTCAGTTTCCTAATTGTATCATACCACTGTCTTCTCATCTCCATGGTTTCTGAAGAGAAACCTGCGCTAAGTCTTACTGGATGTCCCTTGTATGTGATAGTTTGTTTCTCTCTTTCTGCTCTGAGAATTTTCTCTTTATCTTTAACATTTGACATTCTGTGTAGTAAGTGTCTTGGTGTAGGTCTATTTGGATTTATTCTGATTGGAGTACAGAGTGTTTCTTGGACATGTAAGTTTATTTATTTCATGAGAGTTGGGAAATTTTCAGCTATTATTTCCTCAAATACTCTTTCTGTTCCCTTTCCTTTCTCTTCTCCTTCTGGAACTCCCATGACACGTATGTTATTGCATTTTGTGTTGTCATTCAACTCTCTGAGCCCCTGCTCAATTTTTTTCCATTCTTTTTTCTCTCTGTTCTTTTTCTCTTCAATTTTACCTCCTCTGTCCTCGGTATCACTTATTCTTTCTTCTATCACTTTGTTTATGCTGTGGTATGCCTCAAATGTGCTTTTTTTTCACCTTTAAAACCATTTTATTTAAACAATTATGGGAGAAAATTCATAAAATAATCTATTTATGATTGAATGAATGATAAAGATTACTTTGCTTTCTCTAAATGTTAGAGGAAAATGGTGCTCACTGGGATGCAGAGACTGATGATTGCAGGCAGGAAGTTTATTGGGAAGCTCTCCCAATGGAAGGGGTCTGAAGAATAGACTTCAGCTCCCCTGCCAGCATGGCAGAGTCTGAAGAGAGACTTCAGCTCCTCAAATGTGCTTTTAACTTCACCAATTGTGTCTTTCATTCCCATGAGTTCTATCACTTTTCTGTTCAGGATTTCAAATTCTTCTTTGCATATACTCAATGTCTTCTTGATGTCATTTATCTCTTTAACTATATTGACTTTCAACTCATTAATTTGATTTTGGAAATTTGCGCTAATCTCACTGATTAGTTCTGTCAAATTCTGCATCTCTTCTGGGACTTTGATATATTCCTTTTCCTGGAGCATTTCTTCTATTTTCTTTGTATGGCTTATAATTTTGTGCTGGTGTTTAGGCATCTGGTTAGGATGTAGTTTACTCAGATGCCCAATCTCTTTCTCTTTTATAGGGATTTAGTGGCAGGAGGCTGTGAGTTACCATAGCTCTTTGATTTTTGGCTCAACCAGATTGTTAGGATTGTCCTGCTGATTGCTCTAAATTGGGCACTGCACTCAGTAATTGGTTGTATAGTTGCTTCCTAGGGCCTTGGGCAGGGAGGCTATAGATTCCAGGAAAAGCCTCTCTTACTTATTTTTAATTTTCTTATATGCACTTCCTTGGTCTGCCAGGAGATGGCATGCTTTGGAAGCTCTCAATTCAATGCCTTATCAGAGAGTACTTGTTGCAACACTGATCAGATCAATATGATACAGCTTCCTGTCTGGAGGCTAAAAGCCTTGTAATTCAAACTTTCTGAGACAGTTCTCCAGTCTTCTCTGGCAGGCCCTCCCTTTTCCCAGCTAGGAAATATTTCCACTCCAATCTGAGTACTCAACAATCAGTCCTCCTTGTTAGAGGAAGAGATTGGGATATTTGTATATATTTAGCCCCTTTCAGGCTCCAAGGCAAACAATGGTGCAGCCCCATCCAGCCTCGAAGGGCTCTCAGGACACAGCAGATCAAACCTGGGAGTCAAAAGCTGAGTTAGGAGAGAGGGAAGATGACATCAGTTTAGGAGGGTACTCACTAACTATCTCCCTGAGGATGGCAGATTGTGGACAGGGTCCTGCCTAGGGGTCTGTGCTGTGGGATCACAGAGCGAGAAGCTTGGGACATCTATCTGAAGGCAGATTGATGGCATGGCTGATCAGTACAAATTCATGAGTTTTAAGCCTGCCTGTGGTGGTTAACACAGATGGCTGAGCGCCACCCTCAGGGAAAAAGACTGGTTTGAGCCTCGACTCCTGTCCGGCAACCTGGTGACAGGGCCTGGTGAGAGGGAGCATTCTCTGAGAGTGGAAAAGCTCTGGTGATGGGGTTAGAGGGCTTTCCTATCTGTGCATTTGGCTGCCTGGAACCTCTTGCAGCTTGGGTGAACAAAATAGCTGTATTGAATCAACACCAGGCCAAGGGGAAGGGTAAATCTGCAGAGGAAGTTGATTTACTTAGCTGCCCAAGGATAAGCCCCAAACCCCACCAAGCTGGTGAGAGGGAGCATTCTCCAAGAGAGGGAGGGATCTGACAGAAGGTGGAGAGTGGTTTCTTTACCATCAATTTGGCCGCCTGGACCCCCTCATAGCTTTGGGGAGCTGGCTTGAAGCAACACCAGGCTGAGGGGAGAGGTGAATCTACTGAGGTAGCCTGATTTACCCAGGAGCCTAGTGACACTGAGGCTTGGCTTCAGAGGGGGCAGAGTCAGCCAATTTTATCATTCTACACTGACATGCATCAGAGCTTCAGCTGCCCTGGGGAGGCCAGGAAGTGGGAAGCGCTTGATTAGTTTCCACGAGCCTAGTAATTGTTCCCACAGTGAAAGGGGTGGTCTAGAAAAGGACTTATTTTGGGTCCCGTATTTCAAAAAAAAAAAAAAAGAAGAAGATAGTCACTTCAAAAAATGAAAAATAAATTCTTCTTTCTAATTTAGTTTACTAGCTAAAATCTGCTTCAAAACCTGCACATAGAACCTTGCAGAGAAATTGATTGATAAACACAAGCAGGCTCAGAGTTTCCACAAGGACCCTAGAAGGAACACTGTTCCTCTTTAGCTTTGTTTGATTGCTTGCTTGTGTGGTTGTTTGGGTTTTCTCTATTTATTTGTTGTCTCTTGCTTTTCTTTCCTCTTTTCTTTCCCCTTTCTTTTTTCTTTCATTTTTTAAAATTAGGTGCTGCTAGCTTGTCTCTCTTTGCTGTGCTTCTTCTTCAATGATTTCCTATTCTCTGTCTATAGTGATTTTGTATCCCAAGCTATCTGTTATTCTTCTATCATCTTTCTGCTTTCTGCTTTCTGTTGTGGTTCTTATATACCATGTTTTTTCATTAGCCCACAACTTAAGGATGTCAATTTCTATTCTGTCTATTCTGTTTTCTTCTTTTTTAAAATTAATATTAACTTTTTACTTTCAGCCTTTTTTTTCTCTTTTTCTCTCCCTCCTTATCATCCTAGCCTTCTAAATCATTATATATATATTCTTCTCTCTATATATTTCCCAGTCCATTGTAGGTCCTCCACTTTTTTTCCCTACTACTCTACACTGCCTACATGAGTAAAATATTCATTTCACTAAGTCTTATTTGGACCCTCTTCTAACTTTTATCAATATTACCATTATCCTTCATCCTTTCTAACATCTTTCGATGCCTCTGGCCCTATCTTTTGCCTTCAAGGTGACATAGAAAGAGACAAGGAAATAAAATAAGAAGAACAAGTGTCAAAAAGAAAACAACACACACACAGAACCACCAGCTAAACAAAAATCTAGAGCAGAGAGAGAAGCTAATCAACTAAACACACACATCAAGATAAAATGATGAATAGAGGGAAACCAAAAATTACAAACCACACTGAAAAACAGGAACACATGGACAAGTCCAATAAACTAAAAACCAGGAAGAGATGCAGAACATTGAACAACTAATCAAAGCTCTACAAACAAATATCATGGACCAACTTAATGAAGTGAAAGAAGAGATTAAGGATATAAAGAAGACACTGGGAGAAAATACTGAAGAAATTGTAAAGATATACAAAAAGATAGCAGATATATGGTGATCAAAGGCTCAATCCAAGATATCAAAAAGACCCCGGATTCACATAACAGCAGATTTGAACAGGTAGAAGAAAGAATTAGTGATGTAGAAGACAAAAGATATAAAATCAAATATATAGTAGAACAGATAGAAAAAAAATAGAAAAAATCCAGCATGGATTCAGGGAATTAACTGACAGCACAAAATGCACAAACATATGCATTAAGGTCATCCCAGAAGGAGAAGAGAAGGGAAAGGGAACAGAAGGAGTGTTGAAGGAAATAATGGCTAAAAACTTCCCAACCCTATTGAGAGAGATGGATATGCAGATCCAGGAAGCACAGTGCACCCCAAACAGTGTAAATCCCAACAGGCCAACTCCAAGATATATACTTGTCAATATGTCCAATGCTCAAGACAAAGAGAAAATACTCAAGGCAGCAAGAGAAAAGAGAACCATCACATACAAGGGAAGTGCAATAAGACTAGATGCTGATTTCTAATCTGAAAACATGGAGGCAAGAACACAGTGGTAGGACATAGTCAAAGTACTAAAAGAAAAAAACGTCCATATACAAATTCTCTAACCAGAAAAACTGGCATTCAAAAATGTTGGAGAGTTCAAAATATTCACAGATAAACAGAAATTAGGAAAGTATGTCAATAAGAAACCTCCACTTCAAGATATACTAAATGAAGTTCTACAAGTTAAAAGGAAAAAACAAGGGAAAGAGAGTTGGAGGAGAGGTTAAAAACAACTAAAAAGAGAAAAACAGAAACAAAACAACATATGACATACATTAACCCAAAGAAAAAATGGCTGAAGTAAGAAATTCGCTACGAGTAATAACACTAAATGTTAATAGATTAAATTCACCAATCAGGAGACACAGATTGGCAGAATGGATAAGGAAATACAATCCATCTATATGCTGTCTACAAAAAACCCAACGTTGACACAGGGATTCAAGGAGGCTAAAAGTGAATGGCTGGAAAACAATTTTACAAGCTAACAATAGCCAAAAAAGGGCAGGAGTAGGTATTCTAATATCAGACAAAATAGACTTTAAATGCAAAACTATTGTAAGAGACAAAGAAGGACACTATATATTAAGTAAAAGGGGTATTCTTTCAAGAAGAGAGAACCATCATAAACATTTATGCACCTAATCGGGGTGCCTCAAAAATACGTGAGGCAAATTCTGGAAAAACTAAGTGGAGAAATAAATGTCTCTACAATTATAATGGGGGACTTTAATACACCATTATCATCATTAGACAGAACATCCAGACAGAGAATCAATAAAGAAACAAAGGTTCCAACAGTACATTAGAGGACCTAGATTTAATAGACATATACAGAACACTACACCCAAATATGGCAGGATTTACATTCTTCTCTAGTACACAAGGATCATACTCCAAAATAAACAACATGCTAGGCCACAGAACAACACTCAATGAATTCAGAAAGATTGAGATAATACAAAGTAATTTCTCTGACCACAATGGAATGAAGTTGGAAATCACTAAGGGCCAGAGAAATAAGTTAGGCACAAGGATATGGAAGTTAAACAACACACTCTTGGACAAACAGTGGGTAAAGGAGGAAATCTCAAAAGAAATCAGTAACTACCATGAAACTAATGAAAACGACAACACAACATATCAAAACCTATGGGATGCAGTGAAAGCAGTACTGAGAGGGGAGTTCATAGCCATAAAAACATATATTTAAAAAGAATAAAGAGCTAAAATTAAAGACGTAACTGCATACTTGGAGGAATTGGAAAAACAACAAAAAACTAAACCAAAAGGAAGTAGAAAGAAGGAAATAACAAAGATTAGAGCAGAACTAAATGAAACAGAGAATAAAAAGCACTAGAAAAAATAAACAAAACCAAAAGCTGGTTCTTTGAGATCAATAAAACAGACAGTCCCTTAGCCAGACTAACAAAGAAAAAGAGAGAACAGATGCAAATACATAAAATAAGGAATGAGTAAGGGGATATCACTACTGAACCCACCAAAATAAAGAGTATCATAGAGGATATTTTGAAAAACTATATGCCAACAAGAATGATAATTTAGAGGAAATGGACAAGTTTCTAGAAACTCACAAACAGCCTACATTGATGAAAGAAGAAATTGATGAACTCAACAGTCCAAATACAAGTAAAGAGATAGAATCAGTTATCAAAAACCTCCCAATTAAGAAGAGCCGAGGACCAGATGTCTTCACAGCTGAATTCTTCCAAACATTCTGGGAAGAGCTAACACCAATTCTGCTTAAGCTCTTCCAAAAAAATAGAAGTAGGAGGAATATTACCTAATTCATTCTATGATGACAACATTACCCTAATACCAAAACCAAACAAAGATACCACAAGAAAGGAAAATTGCAGATAATTTCTCTAATGAACCCAGATGCTAAAATCCTCAACAAAATACTTGCTAATCGCATTCAACAACATATCAAAAGGATTATACATCATGACCAAGTGGGTTTCATTCTGGATATGCAAGGATAGTTCAATATAAGAAAACCAATCAATGTAATACACCACATAAACAGATTGAAAAAAAAAATCACATGATCATCTCTATAGATGCAGAAAAAGCATTTGAAAAAACACGGCCCTCTTTCCTGATAAAAACACTGCAAAAGATAGGAATAAAAAGAAACTCTCTGAATATGAATAAGGGTATATATGAAAAACCCAAAGCTAACATTGTCTTCAATGGTGACATCTTAAAAGCCTTCCCTCTGAGATCCAGAACAAGACAAGGATGCCCACTATCACCACTCCTATTGAACATTGTCTTAGAAGTACTTGCTTGAGCACTAAGGCAAGAAAAGGACATAAAAAGCATACAGATTGGAAAAGAAGAAGTAAAAATTTCATTATTTACAGATAACATGACCCTATACATAGAAAGCCCTGAGAAATCTACAACAAATCTTCTAGAACTTATAAAGGAGTTCAATAATGTTACAGGATATAAGATCAATGCTCAAAAAACAGTAGTATTTCTGTACACCAATAATGAGCAATCTGAGGAGGAAATGAAAAAAA
The DNA here is from genome assembly GCA_026826555.1 of Tolypeutes matacus. Classification (NCBI taxonomy): domain Eukaryota; kingdom Metazoa; phylum Chordata; class Mammalia; order Cingulata; family Chlamyphoridae; genus Tolypeutes; species Tolypeutes matacus. The sequence goes on along the minus strand of JAKSZT010020697.1, from coordinate 447,803 downwards.
AATACCATTTACAATAGTAACTAAAAGAATAAAATACCTAAGAATAAATTTAACTAAGGTGTAAAGGACTTACATAAGAAAACTACACAACAATGTTAAAGGAAATCAAAGAAAACTTAAATAAATGGAATACTATTCACTGTTCATGGATAGGACAACTAAACATCATCAAGAAATCTATTCTACCCGAACTAATCTATAGATTTAATGCAATCCCCCCAAAAATCAACACTGTATATTTTAAGGAACTGGATAAACTAACTACAAAATATATTTGGAAAGGTAAGAGGCCCCGAATTGCTAAAGACATATTGAAAAAGAAACATGAAGTTGGAGATATCACATTACCTGAATTTAAAACATACTACAAAGCTACAGTGATCAAAACTGCATGGTATTGGCACAAGAATAGACCTACTGACCAATGGAACCAAATTGAGAGTTCTGATATAGATCCTCACATATACAGTCATCTGATATTTGACAAGGCCACCAAGCCCACTCAGTCAGAAGAGAATGGTCTTTAACAACTGGTGCTTGGAGAACTGGATATCCATATCCAAAAGAATGAGAGAAGAATACCATTTCACACCTTACACAAAAATCAACTCAAGGTGGATCAAAGATCTAAATATAAGAACCAAAATCATAAAGACCAGGAAGATAATGTTGGGAAGCATCTACAGGACCTTGTAACAGGAAATGGTTTCATGAACTTTGCACAAAAAGCATGAGCAGCAAGAGAAAAAATAGATAAATGGGATATTCTCAAAATTAAAAACTTCTGCACCTCAAAGGACACTATTAAGAAAATAAAAAGGCAGCCTACCCAATGGGAGAAAATATTTGCAAATATATATGTGCTAGGAGCCTAATATCCTGCATACATAAAGAAATCCTACACTTTGAAAATAAAAAGACAAACAACCCATTTAAAAAATGGGCAAGTGACCTGAAAAGATCCTTCTCCAAGGAAGAAATACAAATGGCTAAAAAGCACATGAAAAAATGGTTGACATCGTTAGCTATTAGGAAAATGCAAATCAAAACTACAATGAGATACCATCTTACATCCATCAGAATGGCAGCTATTAAAAAAACAGCAGACTATAATTGTTGGAGAGGATGTGGAGGAATAGGAACACTCATCCACTGCTGGTGGACTGTGGAATGATCCAGCCACTGTGGAGGACAATTTGGCAGTTTCTCAGAAAACTAACAATAGATCTTCCGTATGATCCAGCATTTCACTGCTGCATAAACACCCTGACGAATTGAAAGCAAAGACACGAACAGATATATGCACACTATGTTCATAGTGGCATTGTTCACAATTGCCAAAAGTTGGAATCAGCCCCGGTGGCCATCAATAGATGGATGGATAAACAAAATGTGGTACATACCTACAATGGAATATTACTCAGCTGTAAGAAGCAATAAAGTGCTAACACACATAATCACAGAATAACATGGATGAATTTTGAAGACCTTATGTTGAGTGAAGCCAGCCAGGCATTGAAGGATGAACAGTATCTGACCTCACTGATTTGTATTGTGGAAAGTGAGCAGTCTCTGAGAACCATTTTCTGAAAGATAGGTTAACAAGGGAGAGAAAGAGAAGAGTAGGTTGTGAGCCATCACCCATATGGACATAATCTATGGTAAAGTGATAGAGTATAGTTGCATATTGAAGGATAGAACTGGTGGGTAGTGATATTACTGGCTTTCTTGGTGTAGGGTTGACAGGAGGGTAGATTAGGAAGGGCAGGTTAGAATACCCAGTGCATGTAACTATTAATCTTATCATCCAATGAGTCAAGCAGAGGAGTTTCATATGCCCCAGAGGGATGGGGAGGAAGGAACAGAAAGGATCAAATGCGGTATTTAGTGGTCATGGAAAATGTTTTTCATTACCTTACGTTAGTGGACACAGGACTTGGTAAATATCATCAAAAATTATTAAACCGTACCGTCTAAATTGTAAACTATACTGTAAATAATTGACAATGTTTAGTAGCTATGTTTCACTACCTGTATAACAGTTATAACAATGCTACCATACACACACACAAAAAAAAAGGTTTTAATATGGGGTGGGGATGGGGGAGGGAGGTTGCGTATGTGGGAGTCTCTAGTATTCTGTGTGTGACTTTGCTGTGACCTAAAACTTCTTTGAAAATTAATTGAAAATTTGGGAGACACTGGGAATGAGAGGGGGAAGCTGTCATGGTAGACATTGGACATCTGATAATGCATCGATAAAAGAAAAAAATATTTAAGAAGTTTTATTTTGTTTTTTTTTTGCCATTTTTTGAATGTCCCAATCCATTAATTATATTTTATTTTAATTTTTTTCTGAGTTTCCATGTATTTTATTTCTTGCATTTAAGCTTATCATTATTATTTCATTTTCCTATTAATTGTATTTGGTTATTATATGGGCTTCATCTTCAAGGAAGGTTTAGCTCACAGATGGGTTACAATGGGGGCTGCAGAGGATCATTGTTGGGGGGTGTCTGGGATGGGGAATTCATGGGAGGAAGTTCACCTGAATATACATGAAAGATATATAAAATTTTTCAAATGATCAAGGGATGGGGCATGGTCATGGTGTGTAGACAATCACTCAATAAATGAAGGAATACTGAATTCTCAGCCTGAAGAATTCTGCCACATTCTCCAAGGGAGCAGCAACAGTCCCCTGAGTGCAGGAGCAGTGTCGGGCAAGAGAGGATGAGCCACTGATGAGTTCTTGTTATTTATGATTAGCCTTATGAGTTTTTGCTCTTGTAATTGAAACTTAGTCTACTGTTATGGGGTGCCTAAGGGTTACCATCTGAGAGCCTCCTTATTGCTCAAATGTGGCCTCTTTCTAAGCCAAACTCAGCATATGAATGCATTACTTTTCCCCCAACATGGGACATGACTCCCAGGGATGAGCCTCCCTGGCAACGAGGGATTAATACCAAGTGCCAACTGGCAACACAACTGGAAAAAGACCTTGAATAAAAGTGGGAAAAGGTAAAAATAAATGAGTTCATGTGGCTAAGAGACTTCAAAGAGAGTCGGGAGGTCCTCCCAGAGGTAACGCTTATGCACACCTCAGTAGGATCTCCTAGAACACCAAAGTGGATATCACCCCACACAGAGGGGCTCCTGAGGGCTCTGGGGACACCCAGGTCCTATATAGGAGGGGATAGTCCCAGAGATTGATGCCTTATCAGTGGGTTCTACTTTGGAATCTGTGATCCTGAGAGTGACAGAGTTGGACTCAAATAAGTCCTCCCTGCCCATGGTCCATCAGTCCCTTCTATTCAAACCTATATGTGATGCTGGAGTTTGTAAGTGTTCTTCCATAGACTGGAGTCTCTGGCCTGCCCATGTGCCAACTGTGCCTGGAATCTTGGTGGAGCTGCAACTCCTACTCTACAGCTCAATGGACTCACCTAAGTCACCTGGTGAGGAGGCGATGACGGACAATGGCCATCCCATGAAATGGAGATAGCCTGTAGCTGCAGTCAGGATAATCCCATCTACCATATCCATGAGATATAAACCCACTCTCACTTGGAGGTGGAGTGGTCATCACCATCTCAGACCCCTCAGGATTGGGGAAGCTCTATGGACTAGAGAGGACTTAATGGTGTTCTGTTGTAGACATATTGTGATTCAAACAATGGAAGAAATTATAACAGTGAGGTGGAGCCAGTGGCCACTAGATGCTTTTGGGGCAGGGAGGGGAAGGGCAATTTTAATACAGGGGTTTTTCAGGGCTTACAGTTGTCCTGAGTGACGTTGCTGTGAAGGATATAGGCCATTTTCCATCAGCATATAACATGCAGAACTGTGTGGGAGATAGTGTAGTCTATGATGTGAACTGTGGTCTATGCTTAGTGGCAATGCTCCAGGATGTGTATATCCATTGAAGGTGATGTGCCACACTAATGAAAGATGTTTATATAGGCTGTTATGGGAGGTGTGGGAGGTGGGGAACATGGGAATCCTTGTAATTTTTGTGTTACATTTATGTCATCTAAGCATCGTTTAAATATATATATATAAAATATCATTTATGTAAGCAAATGCACATATATGTATATATATTTATATATCATTTTACAAATATTGGTTTGTAATGTGAAAAATTTGATTTTTATCCACAATAAAAAAAAAGCTGAGTTATCCCCAGGCTCTCTCTCCCTTCTCCTGTGGAGTCCTCAACAATTAGTCCAGACTAGAAAAGAGGAGATTGGGAGGGTCAGACTCATTCCCAGGGCAAAACACTGTGTGGTCCCACCTGGCCTGGAAGGGCTCCTGGGGCACTGCAGCCCAAATTTGTGTGTCAGAACCTGAGTCAGCCTTAGGCTGTGTCCCTCTTTCTCCCCTTTCCTGGGGTGGTAGATTCCTGGAGCCCCATTGTGTGTAGTCACATTCCCAGAGGCCCAAGAATTCTAGAGTGGGGGGGAGGGTGCCGCAGCAGCAGCTGCTGCAAGGTTCTGTAATTTTGATTTCCCTCTTTTCTCCCTCTCTACTCTGGGTGGTGTTCAGCCCTCACCTGCTATCCTGAAAACTAGAAGATCTTTTTCAGGGCTGTTTCAGCCTGTCCTCTAGCTATTTTTCTAGAGAAGAGATTCCCATGTCTTACTAGTCCACCATCTTCCCAAAAGTCCCAGAAAGGTCATTTTTGAACATTTTGCATACTTTGTAAATGAGTTTTTATTTGCATACTTTAATATTCCTTTTTTTGTTGTCAAGTTCATTGGGTTTTAACAAATGTATAATATCATGTACCTACAATTACAGTATAATACAGAACAGCTTCATTGCTCTAAGAATTCCCCTGTGCTTTACCTATTCAACCAACCTGCCCTCTCCCTAATCCCTCACAAACAATGATCATTCTATTGTCACTTGTTTTCCCTTATCCAGGAGGTCATAAAATATGTTGATATCATACATATATAGCACCTTAGACTGGTTTCTTTAGCAGCAATCATTTGAGATTCATCCTTGTCTTATGCAGCATGTTTTCATGGATACTTATTTGCCAACTGTGTATCATCTTGGTTAGGATTCTGTTCAGATCCTTTGCCCATTTTTTTAGGGAGTACCAGGGATTGAACCCAGGAACTCATACATGGGAAGTAGCTGCTCAACCACTAAGCTAGATCTGCTCCCAAATGAAAGTTCATTTTTTAAATTGTTTTTTGTTGGTTGGTCTGTATGAAGGTACTGGAGATCAAACCTGATGCTCAACCACTTGATCTACATCCACTTCCAGCCTATTTTTTAAAATATTTTTGTTAAAGATGTTGTGAACATACAAAAAAATAATGCAGATCTGTAGGATTCCCATACAACAACCCCACACCAATATACCACACAAATGTGGAACATTTGTTACAGTTTATAAATATCATGAGACTATTACCACTAACCATGGTCCATAGCATACATTTGACATATCTCTTCTAAACACCCCACCATTAACACAGTACATACTTGACATTGATGCAAGAATATTGCATTATGTTTGTTCATAAGTTTTCATTGGATTTTTGCTTTCTTAATATTGTGTGTTAAGAATTCTTCATATTTTTTATTAAAAATAATTTACTGGATGTATATTTTACAAATATTTCCCCAAGTTTGTGGACATTCTTTTCATTCCCTTATAAATATTTTTCACAGAGCAGATGTTTTTCATTTTCATAAAGTACAACTTATGAATTTTCTTCTGTCATGGATCATGCTTTGAGTGCTAAACCTAAACACTCAATGCCAAAACCTGGAACCTTGATTTTCTTGTATGTTTTATTCTAGAAGTTTTATGCATTGCATTTTACATGTGAGTACACGACTCACATTGAGTTAACTCTTTAATTTCTGTTTTTGTTTGGCATATGTACTTCCCATTGTTCCATAACCATTTGTTGAAAAGAAAACACTTTCTCCATTAAACTGACCTTTCTCCTTTGTCATAGAACATTTGATGACATTTGTGTGGGTCTATTTCTGGTTTCTATAACATAAGACCGTGTGTCTATTTCAAAAACAACACTGTTTGATTATTTTTTAGGAAGTATCGAAATCAGTTAGTGTGGTCCTACAAATTTGTTCTTCTTTAATATTGTATTGCCTTTCTATGTGTTAGGGTTTTCCATTAAAAATTTAGAATTAGTTTTTCAGTATCCTCAAAATAAGTTGCTTGCATTTAGAACCAGGTAGAGTTGAATGTGCAGATCAGGTTGTAAAGAAACAGCATCATGGCAATATTGTGTGTTATATATGTTAAAGCAGAATAATTCTAATTATTTAATTTATTAAAACTCTTAATTGTAGTAACTTATATGGAACTCCAAACTCCCTATTTTACATATTTTCAAGTGTACATTGAGAATGTTGTGCTACCATCACCAATATCCAGTATCCCAACATTTTTAATCACAGGGCACAAAATGGCTCATCAAAATCTTTGCTGAATAAAATTAATTCTACAGAATTTGTGGTAAAAATTGTTTCAATGAGAAAATATTTGCAATTATCTATGAGGATGGCTAGTCAGAAATAACATCAAAGAGAAGCAGGAGTGGGGAACACGTGTAGATCAGGATTGAACACCAGCTGCACATATATGAGGCCCCTTGTACAGTCCATGGTATAAACCTTAAAAAATAGATAAAAGGAGCTTTTGTTTCCACAGTATTTTCAGATTAAGTACACTCAACGGATGTAGGCCATTTTAAATCAGCACACACCACTCAGAACTGTGAGGGAGAGAGTGTGGTCTACGATGTGAACTGTGGTCTATGGTTGGTGGCAAGGCCCCAGGATGTGTAAGTCCATTGAGGGTGGTGGGTCACACTTATGGGAGATGTTTGTGTGGGATGTGGTGGGAGGTGTGGGAGGTGGGCAACATGGGAATCCCAGTGGGTTCCGTGTAATATTTTAGGTAATCTAAGCACCTCTTAAAATATATTTATATATATATAAATAACATTTTTGTAAGCAAATGCACATATATGCATATATATTTATATATCATTTTACAAATATTGATATGTATTGTGAAAATTTTGATTTTTACCCACAATAAAAAATAAATAAATAAGTAAATAATAGATGTATCTTTATATAATAAGAAATCATTAGTTTAATGTGTTTACAAACCATAACATTTATGTTAATTTGTTGATAACTGTTAGTGTCTAAATTTGCATTTCTCTGGTCTCTTTTCTAGCAGTTGCACTGCATATATGAAAACAGAAAACCAAACATGTGTTTCTGATTTTATCCTCCTGGGCCTCTCAGAAGATACAGAAATGCAGTCTCTTCTATTTGGGATATTCCTGTTTATGTATTTTGTCACCATCTTTGTGTACATGCTCATCATCCTGGCCATCATTTCAGATTCCCTCCACACACCCATGTATTTCTTCCTTTCCAACCTGTCTTTTACTGATATCTGTTTCACCTCTACGACTGTCCTAAAATGCTGCTGGACATCCAGAGAGAGAGCAAAAACATAACTTATGAAAACTGTTTTATGCAGATGTGTTTTTTCATGCTTTTTTTCAGGATTCAACATCTCCTTATGGACTGCAATGGCCTATGACTGCTTTGTGGCCATTTGTCACCCCCTGCACAACATGATCCTCATGAACCCCTGGATCTGTGGGCACCTGCTAATGGCATCCTGGTTATTGAGTATTTTGGTTTCTCTTTTACATGACATAATGGTTTTGCCAGTGTCTTTTTGTACAGGGTTGGAAATCCCTACTTTTTCTGTGAAATTAATCAGGTAGTCAGACTTGCCTGTTCTGACACCTTCCTCAATGACCTAGTGTTCTATTTTGCAGCTGTACTTCTGGCTGTTATTTCACTCACTGGGATCCTTTACACTTCCTTTAAGATAATATCTTCCATTTTGATCATTTCAACAGCTGGGGGAAAATATAAAACATCTTCTAATTGTGGGTCTCACCTGTCAGTAGTGACCTTGTTTTATGGTACAGGTCTTGGAGTGTATCTTAGTTCTGCTGCTATGCAAAACTTAAGGGCAAATGCAATAGACTCAGTGATGCATATGGTGGTCACACCAATGCTGAACCCATTTATCTATTGTATTAGAAACAAGGACATAAAGCAGGCCCTCTAAAGCTTTCCAGGTGAGAAACATTTTCTCGACAAAATGATTTTCACCTCAAGTTTAGAAATTATCTCATGATTAACAGAGGTCAAACCCTGGTAGTTTTAAATCTAGATACTTTTATCAGTGCATAGAAAAATAACCTGTTACCTGTCTAATTTCTAGAATTCTCTCTCTTTAATTATTGTACATTAAAGTATCTACTGTTTAATTTCCTTTAAATCATTTGACTTGTCTCTTGTATTCCCTATTACAGCATTGAAGACAGAATCTTCTGCCTGAACTTTCAGCAGTAAAATATTTACTCCAGGTAGTTGTCACATATAAAATTATAGTAGTTGTTGGAACAATGAATGTGTACTTCAGTCTCTGCCAGGTGAAAGCAACTGTTCTGTGCTACATGGATTTGGTGAAAAAGTAACCTGTCACATCAAAGATTTTATAATTGTTGACAGGGTTTGTGTTAATTGGCTCCAGAAATAGATCACAACCTTACCTGGAGTTATCATCTGATTGAGTTTACAATAATCCACATTCCATCTACTGTATCTGCATTTCTCCTGCACACTCAATATAAGATAGATGAGGCTGCAATAGACAATATAACCCCTGATTATTAAACATTGATGATGTCACTAATCTCTGTGATTCTTCTAGAGATTCAATGTTGCTGTTTAACTGGTTTTTGTTTTTTTGTTTTTTTTTTTTTGGATAGGCACTAAATTTCAGGAAATTTCTCTCAATGTTTCCTACAATAATAGTCTTCATTTACAGACCATAAAAAGGAAAGTAAAAAGAAATAAAGAAGACCTAAACAATTGGAAGGATATTCTGTGTTAATTGATTAGAAGATAAATATTGAGAAGATGTCAACTAAGCAAACTGATTTATAGTTTCAATACACTTGCAATGAAAATTCCAACTGCCTATTTTAAAGTAATATAAAAATAAACTATAAAATTTATTTGGAAGGGACAGGGGCCTGAATAGCCATGAGCAACCTAAAAAGAAGTGCAAATTTGGAGGACTCGCTCTTACTGATGTTGAAGTGTATTACAAAGCTACTATAGTCAAAACAGCATGGTATTGGCATAAAGAGTGACACATTGACCAATGGAATTAAACTGAGCATTCAAAAACAGGCTCTCACATCTACATTAAACTGATTTTTGATAAACCTACCAAGTCCACTTTACTCAAACATTGCAGTCTCTTCCACAAATTGCCTGGGAGAACGGGATATACTTAAACAAAAGAAGAAATGCGGATCTCTATCCCACTCCCTAAGAATCACCTCCAAATGCAGCAAAGATCTAAACAAAAAGGCCAGGCAAATTCCTAGAAAATAAGGTAGGGTAAATTCTTCTATGTGTTGTGGCATGTGAGGGTCACTTAAACCTTACACCTACAACACAAGCAACAATACAAAAAGCTAGATAAGTGGGACTTCCTCAAAATTAAAAACATTTGCACCTGAAAGGGCCTTGAGAAGAGGGTAAAAAGGCAGCCTACTAAATGGAAGAAAGTATTTGGAAAACACACATTTTATATGGGTTTAATATCCATGATATATAAAGAGACCCTACAACTCAACAATATAAAGGCAAGTGGACATGATTGAAAAATAGGCAAAAGACTTTGAATAGACATTTTTCTAAAGAAATAATACAAATTGTGAATAAACATATAAAAGTGTTCAGTAACACTATCTATTAGGGAAATGAAAACCAAAGCTACCATTAGATATCAATATCATTTCACACCTAATAGAACAGCCATTATTTAAAAAAGAAAACTACAAGTACTGAAGAGGTGTTGGAGAGATAATAATACTTATTCACTACTGTTGAAAACGCAGAATTTTACAGTCACTGGCTCTATATAGCATTAGAAGGAAAGCTAAAAATTGAAACATGATACTGAATAGCAGAGCAAACATTCTTGTGAAAAATAAGTATTGTTAATAGTGCATATATAAAAAGGTATATCTATGAAACAGAACATATATGTTAATGTTATAAGATGTTAATATCAGGGTGATGTGTGGGCAAAAATACAGCCAAAACATAATATGGACTGTATTATATAGTAATAGATTAATAACCATCCTTCAATGGTAAAAAAAGATGTAAAATAAGTCAAAAGAATTAGACAAAATATTACATATTTTTAGACTCTGTCTATACAAAATGTAAATGAAAATTAATTATAAAGGTGAAAATAGATTAGCAATTATGTATGGCAGGAGAATGATAGCAAGATTAACAGGTGACTGCAATGGGGAAAGGTTATCTGTTCCATTTCTTTTTTTTTTTTTTCCTTTTCTTGTATTGATTGAAGTAATGAATGCACAAATCTGCAATTATACCAAATGTCATTTATGGTACACTTTAGATGGACTGTATGGTTTATGAATATGTTTCAATAAAATTGATTAAAAAATCAATATGGGTATTTTGTCCACTACCACCTATGACTTTTTTCAAGTGTTAATCCCAGATATTAGGAAATAATATTAGGGTTTTTATGGAGAGCTACTGTTTTATCTGTGAGCTAGATAAAGTCTAACATTTTATTCACCACCTGACTCCAGAGTCATCCCTTTGCCTGGAAAACCAGAGTGGCATTTTGGGATTAATAGTTGCTCTGAGTTTGTGTCCAACTTTGGAAAAAAATGTGATGAGGCCATTTCTTTTTAATCACTTCATATTCTTTGGCAAAGTTAAGAATTCAACAAATTTTGAAATTTATCAACCCACAGGATCAGATTCTGATTTTGAGTCATTTCCACATCTAACTAGTTTTTAGAAAAAAACATTTGATTCTTACAATTCTAGAAGATTTCTTGGTTTTGCTTGTGCCTTAATCTGAGAATTAAAAATTCTCAGCTTGTGACTTTTTAGTGGTCTCTCCAGTGCAATTAAAGGACCTAATATAGTGCACATTCCTTGGATTATGATTATTTGAACAAAATAATTTATTACATAGAGCAGTCAACTTGTCACAATTTTCCCAAAGCACTGTCTTTAGGAGTGATGCAAACAATATGTTGTCAATTAGGTTTGCCACTGTTATACATACACTACTGGTGTACATTTATCCAATGGAAATAGTGCCATTCTTGTTCTCACACCCAATAACTTATATATCAATTCCCAGATTACTAGACTGGATATCTGTGTTTGTGGAAATCAGTTCTTGTATGAAATAGTTTTCCTGTATGAATGATTTCATTCAGGAAGAAACTTTTTTAAAAATCTCAGTTACAATGTTGAGAACAAACTTAATAAGCATGTATTCTGAATATTATTAAGATTCTAGATGTATGTCTTTCAAGAAATTGGAAGTAGAAAACACTGAAAAATAGTTTAGCCTGGAAAGTTGATACTTATGTTATCATCAGGAATATGGTATAATCAAGAAGACTCCACTAAAATTGTTGGCCTGACAAATATGCTGCAGTTTCTAAAATTGAAGGAGTAGGACACTCTTGCCATAAGTGTTTGTTAAATAGGCATTGCACATGCTAGTTCACCATTCCCTGGAGTACAGGAGTGCAAACCAGTAGGGAGCATTGGCTAATAAGAATCAATTCACCCTACCCACCTCACATCATATCACGTAGACTTGATGGTGGATGCCAAACTTAATCTTTGTGTGTATTTTAGGAGAGAGTACAATTTTAACTCTTTTGAGACTCATGACACTAATCCCTGATTCCTAATACATCCAGCTGGTAAATTGATTCTTTTTTTAAAATATATTTTTCTTTTAGAAGATACTTAGGTTACATAAATGTTACATAAAAAATATGTGGGATTCCCAGATGACCCATTTACTAGCTCTCCCACATTTTCTCACATTAACAACATCCTTCATTAGTGTGATGCATTCATTACAACTGACAAACATATTTTGGAGCATTGTCACTTAGCATGAATATTAGTTTACATTGAAGTTTACACTTTCTCCCTCACTATTTTGTAGATTATGGCAAGATATATAATGGCCTGTATCTGCCATTGCAATATCATTCAGGACAAATCCCAAGTCCCAAAAATGCCCCCATATTACACCTGTTTTTCCCTCTCCCTCCCTCAGAACCTCCAGTGGCCACTGCCTCAACATCAATGATGTAAGTTTTTCCATTGCTAGAATTACAGTAAGTCTATAGTAGAATACTAGTAAGTCTAATTTAATCCATAGTTCATACCCCAATTCTGAGGATTCTGGGATGATGGTGCCCATTCTACCTCTAATTGACAGGGGTCTTCAATATCATAGGGCAAATGGATGGGAGTATCTTGGTTGCATTTGCAAACTCTCTCTGTTCCTTGGGATGGTAATTATCTATCTATAATACTATCTCTGATTTCAGATGTACTATCTTCAACATTGCTGATTCTTTCTTCTACCTGTTTAAATTTGTTGTTATGTGCTTCCACTGTATTTTTGATTTCTTGCATTGTGCCATTTATATCCATTATTTTTTTCCGTATGTTTACAATTTCTTCAGTATGTTCTTCCAGTATCTTCTTAATGTCCTTAATCTCTTCCTTCACTTCATTAAGTTGATTCATGATATTTGTTTGGACAACACTGATTAGTTGCTCATGTTCTGCATCTCCTGTTTTTTAGTTTGTTTTTGGACTGGGCCATGTCTTCGTGTTTCTTACTATGCCTTGTAATTTTTGTTGGTGTCTAAGCATCTGCTTATCTTGATGGGTTTATTCAGTTGATTGACTTCTCTTTCTATTCTAGGGTTTTATGTTGCTGTTTTTGTGTGTGTTAAGGTTTCACTTTGACAGTTTGTTCCTCTTATTCTGCTACCTTGCTGTTGTCTATGTTTCCTTGAAAAAAAATTAGGACTGGAGAAAAGGAAGGAGGTAAGAGGAGAAAAAGAATATTTGTAATAATATTAGTAAAAGGTAGAAGAAGAACTGTACAATACTTAGGAAAATGAATAATTTTATGAGTAAAAAGTACTGAGGAATAAAAATAAAAATGTGAAGACTAAACAATTAAATGGAAATAGAATTGAGAGAAATATATAGATTGAATTAATAGGCCCATGATGAGAAAAGAGGAAAAGAAGAAAAGAAAGAAAACAGTAAAAAAAAAAAAAAAAGAAAGAAAGAAAACAGAGAAAAAAGGGAGTGAAATAAAAACAGGAATAATTGAAGACCAAAAAAAAAAAAAAAAAAAAAGGTGAAATGAAAGAATATCAGCAGAATACAGAAGATAGAAAAAAAAAAAAAAGGAAAGAAAATAAATAGCATGGGTAGAAAAATTAGGTGAAATAAACAAAGGAATAAAAGAAAGGGGAAGCTCAACAAGCAAAGCACAATACAGCAGCAGCTAAATAAAAAAGGAGAAAAAAAGAAAACAACAACAACAACAAAAACCCAAAGGTAACAGCTTTCCCTCTCAGGCCCCTAAGGAGCTTCTCAGGTTATTGGTGTTTATCAATTACACTGCAGTCTGCCCTCTGCATATTTTAGCTGTGGCCTTGGGTGACCACTGCCTTTACATCAATGATAAAAGTCCTTCCATTGCTAGAACAATATTAAGTCTATAATAGAATAATAATAAGTCTGCTTTAGTCCTTTGTTCATTCCCTAATCTTGATGATTTTGGGATGGTGATGCCCACTCTCTTTCTAATTGAGAGGGGCCTTGTATCCTATGGATGAAACTCCCTTGATTGCACTTGTAGACAATCTCTGTTCCTTGTGATGCATATTGTCCATCATCATCTCCTTGTTAGTTTTCTTGAGCGAGTCCAATTAACTGGAGTGAAGGTGTTGCAACTTTGCTGAGAGTCAGGGCTCAACCTACATATGAACAGATGAAAGATTTATGTATTTGGGACATATATTTAACAAGTATAGTGCTAATTATAGGTTCACATTATTTGGGCAGAAGAGCCATATATAAGGAAACTATAACCTATAAGCTTGTGTGGGGCAGAGTGTAAACTATAATATAACTATAGTTCACAGGTAGTAGCATTGCTTCAATATGTGTTCATCAATTGTAACAAATGCTCCATAGGCTGTTACTGTGGGAACATGTGGGGGCAGGGGGTATGGGAATCCTCTATATTTTTAACATAACATTTGTGTAATACAAAGTTTCTTTAAAAAAAAAAACACAGTTGTGTTTTATACAGCAGCAAAGAATGTATTCCATTGGAAATTAAAAAGAATTCTTTCACAATTGCATCTAAAGGAATAAAATACCTAGAAATATTTATTTTTTAAGAGATAAAAGAGTTGTACACTGAAAACTACAAAAACACTGCTGTAAGAAATTTCAGAAGGCCTTAGTAAATGAGAAAACATCCTGTGTTCATGCATAGGAAGAATTAAAACTATTTAGATGCCAATACTACTCAATGTGATCCATCATTTCAATGTAATCCCTATCAATGTCCCAGGAGCCTATGGGAAGAAATAGAAAAGCAAACACTCATTCATATGTAGTTAGAATTCACCAGGACTGCAGTACACCTTATGGTGTTGCACTTATTTATTTCCAAGTCTCTTGACCTGCTTAGACAGTCAGCTGCAAAGGAGGTGGACAATATCTTACATTTCTGTCATCCCCCAGGGCATAATTTGGTGCTTAACATGCAATACTGCTGAATAAATATTGGTTGAATAACTGATGAAACAAATGGTTCAGTTGAACAGATATTGTTAACTTCTGGTGGGAAAGGATAAGCAGTGAGAGAAGAGGAAATGTTATTGAGAGAGGGCAGCCAGATGAATGAGAGCAAACTCCAGAGGCAATAGATCAGAGACAGAAGATGTTTTAGTGCATCAAGAATCTCCTTCCAGAATTAGCAACAGAGAAATAATTATTGGAAACCCTGCAATACTACACCTAAAGAGAGGTGACTTTCTGCTGGGAGGAAAGAGTCCATTGGGATAAGAGATGAACATGGAGTTCCAAAACTGTCTGTCTGTGATCAAAACTGGCACAAGTTTTCATTGTGCTTTCATTTTCTCCAGAAAACTAAATATCTCAGGGAGTAGAGAGACAAAATAATACTTCATTAATGAGGCTCATGGGAATGAAATCCCTAAAGGCAAGGAAACTCTAAATGCTTCACCTACACACTCGCTCAATTCTATGTTACTAATCTCTCATGAAGAGAAAACACGATTTTGTCTCCTAGAGTCCTGGTAAGTGGTTCATTCTCACTGACCTTCCTGAGAGCAGAACTTCCCAACTACATCCATCACTGAAGAAAGAATCTGCATTGATGTACCCAAAGCCTGATAGGATAGTTTCTGGCTGACACAGAATCTTCACAGGCACTCGGGAATTGTTATGGCTCCAGGGCCCCATTTATATATATAAAAACTTTACATCTATCAAGAAGGTATACACATAGAGATAGTTTAAAAATACAATGTCCTGCCTATGTAAATAGCCTGAGTGGAGGTAGATAACAGATACACTAAAACATCTTTCTCCCATCTGCCTGCTCTGTTGTTAATTCTCAATCACGGTGCTTTCCTCTCTCAGGAGCATTTTTCCTTCTTTTACTCATTCTTCTATCTCTGCAATTATTGGAAGTATTTTTATTCACTTTCATCCATTTTTCTTTTAGTCATTCCACAAACATTTATTCATCAAATACTTCATATTATGCACTAAATATTATTCAGGCAATAAAGAAATGATTAAGACATTGTTTCTTATTTCAAAAAGATTACATCAAAAAAGGCAGGAGATGTAGAAATTAGAACAATCAGTGTCCTGAGTTGGCTCTGAAATCCTCATGAAGTAGATCCAAAAGTTTGTACTCTTCCTGTGAAGCTTATTGAAGACTTCACAAGGGAGCTGAAAAACCTGAAGGAGGAATTGGAGTAATTCCAAAGGAGAAAAGGGTAGAAGCACAACAAGAAGAGACAACAGGCACACAATTGTGGTAACAATATAATTGTAAAGTGTGGTGAGGTTTTCAAAATTGTTCTTAATATCTGATGAACAATGAGATGCAGGACATGGAGTGTGGAACATGAGCCTGGCCAGGTTTGCAGAACCTAGTTATCAGAGAGCCTGGTGCTTTGTCCACAAGATGGATATTTATGTGTGAAGTTATTGAAGGGTCAGTGAAGGATTTATAGAAGTTGATGTTCCTGAAAATGCTGGTCCTGATAAAAGCTCACTCTGGGTCAAAGTGACTATTACTGTTTTCAAACCCTGATAGAGTTGATGAGGGATGGACATAGCACAGCAGGTGTGGGGAAGGAGGTGTGGAGAGTAAGTCAGTGTAGGCTTGAATCATAATGTTTAAAATATGCACTATTAATACTAGGAACAATTCCAGACATTTTATATTCATTATTTTATTTAATTATTTCAATTATTCTATGAAATTGGTTTCACATCTCTCATTTAATGGACAAAGAATGTGAGACTTAGAGCAATGTGATAATCTTATCCAAGGCATGTAATCTTATCTGGAACGAAGCTCAGAGATCATTTTTCCTGGGCTTTTGCATTTTGCTAATAATTTTATTTTGTAAAGACACCACAGATAAAGTGACATTTTTAGCATATAATATCCAGGATGCACATGATCAACTTGACTTACCATTGTTGATGTTGACCTTGATCAACAGTGTTTTGAGGTTTCTCCAGTATAAAGTTCCTTATATCTCTGCCTTTCCATATATCACCTTTGGAAAGAAGTCACTATGTGAAGTATACATATAGGAGTGGGATATTTGTTCCACTGCCTTAAGAGAACAATATCTGCATAAATTATTGGAATTCTTCTGCATAGGAGATTTGCCTCTTTTTATTTATTTAGTCAATAATTTATATCAGGATGGATTCATGGCTTTTAAGTGATATTTTGGATTGAGATGTAATACCATTTTATTCATTTTGTTCAATTTTTCCAATGTTTCCCATGGGAGCTCTTTCAGCTGTACCCTGTGTCTCTTTAATATACCTCATTATTGAGGGTTTTATTTTAACACCTACTTACTTTCTGTTGCAAGATGCTTCAGGCTTTTCTTGTATAATTCTTTCCCCAGTCCTACTGTCAGCCTTTTCTCCCAGGACCCTTGTATTGGGGAATGATGTTAAAATCCAATGTCTGAGCACCAGCTGTTCTCTTTGCTTCTTGGGCATCTGGGCCTTCTCTGCTAACTGTGAGGAAATATATGCATGCACATTAACCTGTATATATACACATATCTATATATATATATATGTTTCTTCATGTAAATCTCTGTGTTTATATCAACTGATCAGGAGTACATATTGGTGTGTCTACCTCTATACCATTGCTAGCTTCCTCCTTTTGCTATTCTGTAACCTCCCACTCCACATTAAGTATAATTTTCCTCCCATTTGTCATCCACTTACTTAATTGCCTGACTCCAGTGTGCATATATAGAAATAAAAGAAATATTAATCCATCCCTTGATGAGATGTAACTTTATCAACTAGAGTACAGTATTTATGCACACTGTGCATTGGCTTAATTTTATAGACTCCACACATATCCAATTTAATTCTTTTAGCACCTTCAACCCAGCCCCTTCACAAGGGATATGTCATACATTTGGGATACAGTTAGTTTGTTTTTGAAACTTTTGCATTCCATCCAGGGATTCCCTTGACATTGTAAAAGAATTTTATTTGCATACATTAAGGTTCACTCTTTGTGTTTTCAAGGTCAATGAATTTTAACAAATGCATAATGTCATGTGTCTACAATTACAGTGTAAAACATAATACTTTCACCACTCAAAAAATTCCCCCATGCTTCATCTATTAAACCCTCAACCCCTCTTCCCTTTTCCTGGCAACTAGTTGTCATTCCATTTTCTCCATTCATTTGCCTTATCCGGAATGTCACGTAATTGAAATCATATATATGTAGCATGTTTCTTTCAATTAGTAACAATGATTTAAGTTTCATCTTTATCTTTTTTGATTGGATGGAACATTTCACTTTATGAAATGTTTGGCCCAATGTATTTCATTTTGTAGATATAGCACAGTGTGTTTTTTTTCATTCACCTATGGTAAAATAGCTGTTTCTTTTAGATTTTGAAGATTACAAATAAAGTTGTTATAAACCTTCAAGGGGGGGCATTTGTGTGGACTTCAGTGTTCGAATTAGCTCTATATATACCTAAGAGTGCAAATGATTGATTAGATGGTGTTTTAGTTTTCTTGGCTGCTCAAGCAAATGTCATGTAATGAGTTGGCTTACACATGGGAATTTATTAGCCCAAAGTTTTGAGAATAAGAAAAAGGCTAAATCAGGTATCATCAAGGTTATGCTTTCTTCCTGAAGACTGGCTTTCTGGGGTAGGTTGCCACTGACATTTGGTTCTGGGCTCCTGTCATATGGTAATGCACATGGTGGACCCTCTGGCCTCTCCCTTCTCTTCTAGGTTTTATTCACCTTCAGTTTCTTGTTTCCTTTAACATTCTCTCTATTTGTCTGAATTTCATTTTGTTTATAAAGATCTCTAGAAACAGGATTAAGCCCCATCCTGATTGAGGCAATGGGTGAATTGAGTTGGGCGACACCTTTACAGCAGTAACCTTATCCAAAGGTCTTCCTTACAATGAGTTCACATCAACAGTAGTGGATAAAGATTAAGAACATTTTGGGGGGGTACATATACCAAATAACCACACAGATTAAGACTATGTTTAGGTGTACAAACAAATACAAAACTGTATTCTGGGTGAACTATTTTATATTCTCACTAGCAATGAATGAAAGTTTGTATTGCTATCCATCCTCAAAAGCAATTGGCATTGTCAGTGTTTAATTCTAGTGATTTTGTTATTATAACTATTATCTATTGTAGTTTTAAATTTGCAATTCCCTAATGACAAATGATGTTGAGTATCATTTTTATGCTTATTTGCCAATTGTATACCTTCTTTTCTAAGGTTTCTGTTCAGATCTTTTGCCATTTTTTAATTGGGTGTTGCTTTCTTATTGTTGGGTGTTAAAAGTTCTTTGTATATTTGGATGCACATCCTTTATCAGCTATGTTTTTTGCAAATATTTTCTCCAAATAGGTGGATTTTCTTTTCATCCCCTTATCAATGCATTTTACAGAAAAAAGTTATATATGTTAATAAAGTACAACTTATATATTTTATTTTCTCATGGATTGTGTTTTGGGTGCTATATCTTAAAATTCATTGTCAAACCATGGGGCCCTAGATTTTTGGGTAAGTATTATTCTAGATGTTTTATACTTTGCACTTTGCTTTTTTAAAAAGCAGTTTTATTGAGATATATATTCACATAACATTCAATCCATCCAAAGTGTACAAACAATAGCTCTTACTCTAATCACAGACTTGTACATTGAACACCACTATCAATTTTAGAACATTTTCATTGCTCTAAAAAGAAAAATCCTCTAACCCTTATAACAACTATTATTGATTATTAGCATTCATATGGTAATTTTCATTCAATTGATGAAACAATACTAAATTATTACTTCAAACTATCATCTATAGTTTATATTAATGGTATTTTTCCATTTAGCAGAGTATCATTAAAACCTTGTAACTAACTGGTACTTTATTTTTTATAAATAACATTCCATTTTATTTAAATGGAATCAAATGATATGTAGTACTTTTGGCTGCTTTCTTTCAGTTAGAATAATGTTTGTTTTTTTAATTTTTATTTATTTTTTATTTTTTATTGTGGGTAAAAATCAAAATTTTCACAATACATACCAATATTTGTAAAATGATATATAAATATATATGCATATATGTGCATTTGCTTACAAAAATGTTATTTATATATATATAAATATATTTTAAGAGGTACTTAGATTACCTAAAATATTACATGGAACCCACTGGGATTACCATGTTGCCCACCTCCCACACCTCCCACCACATCCCACACAAACATCTCCCACAAATGTGGCCCACCACCCTCAATGGACTTACACATCCTGGGGCCTTGCCACCAACCATAGACCACAGTTCACACCATAGACCACACTCTCTACCACACAGTTCTGAGTGGTGTGTGCTGATTTAAAGTGGCCTACATCCGTTGCCACAACGGTACACAGGACAACCTCCAAATCCCAAAGAAGCCCCTGTATTTCAACTGCTCGTCCCCTCCCTGCCCCAAAAGTGTTAAATGGCCACTGGCTCCACCTCCTTGTTATAATTTCTTCCATTGCTAGAATCAACATATGTGTACAACAGAACACCATCAAGTCCACTCTAGTCCATAGTTCTTCCCCCAATCCCGAGGGGACTGGGATGGTGATGTCCACTCCACCTCCAAGTGAGAGAGGGCTTATATCCCATGGATATGGTGGGTGGGATGATCCTGCCTGCAGATGCAGGCCCTCTCCATTCCCTGGGATGGCCGTTGCCCATCATTGTCACCTCGCCAGGTGACTTGGATGAGTCCATTGACCTGGAGAGTAGGAGTTGCAGCTCGACCGAGAATCCACGCAAACCTGGCACATAAGTAGGCCAGAGGCTCCAGCCTCTGGAAGTATACCTAAAATCTTCAGCATCACATATAGGTTTGAATAGAAGGGACTGATGAACCATGTGCAGGGAGGACTTATTTGAGTCCAATTCTGTCACTCTCAGGAACACAGATTCCAAAATAGAGCCCACTGATAAGGTCATCAGTTTCTGGGGTTATCCCCACTTATAAAGGACCTGGGTGTCTCCAGAGCTCTCAGGAGCCCCTCTGTGTGGGGTGATAGGCACTTAGATGTTCTATGAGCTCCTACTGAGGTGTGCGTAAGAGTTACCTCTGGGATGACCTCCTGACTCTCTTTGAAGTCTCTTAGCCACTTGAACTCATTTGTCTTTACCTTTTCCCCCTTTTATTCAAGGTCTTTTTCCAGTTGTGTTGCCAGTTGGCTCTTGTTATTCATCCCTCGTTGCCAGGGAGGCTCATCCCCGGGAGTCATGTCCCACGTTGGGGGGAAGGTAATACAATCAAATTCTGAGTTTGGCTTAGAGAGAGGCCACATTTGAGCAACAAGGAGGATCTCAGGTGGCAACACTTAGGCGCCCCACAACTGCAGGCTAAGTCTCAGTTACAAGAGCAAAGACTCACAAGGGTAGTCATCAATAAAAAGAACACATCAGTGGCTCATCCTCTTTTCACAGACACTGTCCCTGCACTCAGAGGACTATTGCCACTCCCTTGGAGACTGTGGCAGAGCTCTCCAGGCTAGGAATTCAGATTCCCTCATTTATTGTGTGATTGTCCACCCATTGTGACCATGCCCCATCTTTTGATCTTTTGAACGATTTTGTATATCTTTCATGTATATTCAGATGAACTAATTCCCTTGAAACCCCCCTCCCAGACACCCTGCACCAATAATCCCCTGCAGTACCCATTGTAACCCTTCTGTGATCCAAATCCTCCATGAACATGTAGTCCATAAAATAATCAAATACACTTACTAGGAAAAAGAAACAACTATGATAAGCTTACATGCAAGAGACAAACATAAGGAAACTCAGGGAAAAAAGAAAAAGAGAGAGAAGGAAAGAAAACAAATAATCAAACAAAAAACAAAACAAAACAAAATATAACTAGCGGATTGGGACATTCAAAAAAATGGGCAAAAAAGCAAAGGAAATGCCTTTAATATATATATATCTTCTTTTTTTTCCCTTTCTCTTTTCCTTTTTTTCCTTCCTTTTATCACTGTGTTATCAGATGTCCCGTGTGCCGTGACACTTTCCCCCTCTCAATCCCCATTGTCTCCCAATTTTTCAAATTCCCAGGGCTTGTAACTCTGATTCTTGACATTCCATGGGTCGGGATAGGTTGGTATCATGGGCCTTGGGGGGCTGGCGGGAAGGGAACAGTCAAGATCTCATGGGGTGTAATGAAAAACCTTACAGTAATGGACACAGGACATGGTAAATATCATCAAAATTATTAAACTGTATCATCTAAATTGTAAACTATACTGTAAATCATTGACAATGTTTAGTTGCTATATTTTGCTTTCTGTATAACAGTTATAACAATGCTAACATCCAAAAAAAAAGCGGGGGGGAGGCTTTAATATTGTGTGGGGAAGGGGGGTTGATTTGGTATCCGGGAGTCTTCGGCACTCCGTGTGTTACTTTGCTGTGATCTAAAACTTCTTTGAAAATTAAATATTTGTTTTTTTTACATTTGATGGAAGAATATTAATATATTACTACTCGCTACAGTTCATATTTTGTTTTAGGTTTTTTTGTTTTGTTTTTTTTTTTTGTCCACACCCCACCCTGTTATTTATACCTTGTAATAGTAACATATATTTGTTCTAATCAATGGAAAATATTCTTATATTTCTACTATTGACCACAGTCACTGTGCACAACAGAGTTCACAATGTTATACCAATCTGTGGATCATCCTCCAGCTTTCCTTCTAGTAACATATATGGCCCTAAAATTTCCCTTTTAACCACAATCACACCCACAAATCAGCACTATCAATTAAACTCATAATAATGTGCTTCCATCACCTCCAGCCATTTGCAAACATTTACAATCCATCTTATTGCAAATTCTGCACAAATTAAGCATCAGCACCCCATTCTCTATCCTCATTCTATCATCTTGGTGACCTATACTCCACATGTTGACTTCATGAATTTTTCACTTTATGTAGTTTATATTAGTGAGATCATACAATATTTGTCATTTTATGTCTGACATTTCACTCAACATAATGTCCTCAAGGTTCATCCATGTTGTCACATGTATCAGAAATTCATTTATTCTTATAGCTGAAAAATATCCCATTGTAAGTATGTACCACATTTTGTTTATCCAATCATCTATTGATAGACATTTGGATTGTTTCCATCTTTAGACAATTGTGAATAATGTTGCTGTGAACATCAGTGTGCAAATATTTGTTCATATCCCTGCTTTCAGATCTTCTGACTATATACCTAGTAGCAAGATTGCTGGATCTTATGGCAGTTCTATATTTAGCTTCCTGAGGAACTGCCAAACTGTCTTCCACAGTGGCTGCAACATATTATGTACCCACCAACAATGAATATGCTTTCCTAATTCTCCCTATCCTCTCCAACACTTTTAGTCTTCTGTGTTTTTTTAATAGTGGCCATCTGATAGGTGTGAGTTGATATCACATTGTAGTTTTTTTAATTTAATTTTACTTTTATAGAAGTTTTAGATTACAGAAAAGTAACTTTGAAAATATAGGGGCTTCTCATGTACCCCATCCCTTCCCCATCTCACACTTTCCATTATTAATAATATTTTTCGCATGTGTGGTATGTTTGTTACACTTGATGAACAAATATGGAGCATTGTTACTAAATATTGTCTATAGTTTACATTATGGTTTACATTTTTCACCATAAAATTGTATAGTTTTTGACAAAATGTATAATGGCCTATGTCCATTATTGAAATATTATGCCCTAAAAATCCCCTGTGTTCTACCTATTCTTCCCTCTCTCTCCCCTCAGAATCTCTGGTAACCACTACTGTTATATCAATGTTACAAGTTCTTCTGTTACTACAATACTACTTTGGTTTATATTTTCATTCCACCCTTAGATTTTTAAATTCCTCAAACTTGAGGATTTTTGGGTGTTGATGCCTGCTTTGCTTCAGGATGAGAGGGGAATTTTTTGTAGAGAACCTTGAAATCAGGTTTTATGTGTTCTGCAACTTTGTTCTTCTTCAGTATTGTTTAGGATTTCTAGGTCTTTTATAATTCCATAGAAACTTTAGAACAGTTTTGTCAATATCTACAAAATAACTTGCTGTTGTTTAGAATGAGATTGAGGTGAATATATAGATTATTTTAGGAAGAAACTTCTCTTACTAATATTGAGTCTTCCAACCAATAATGACAGAATAAATCTATTTTTTTATTTATTTTCAGATTTATCCTTTATTATTGTAGCAACTTGCATGGAACTCAAAATTTCTCATTCTATCCAGTTTTTCAAATGTACAGCTTGGTAATATTAATTACATTCAAAATATTGTGCTACCATCACCAATATCCAATACCCTAACTTTTCATCACATGGTACACAATGACTGGTCAAAATGTTTGCTGAGTAAAATAAAGTCTAAGAGAATTTGTTGTGGACAATATTGCTTTGGGAAAATATTACAATTATGGGCAAGGATTGCTAGACAGAAGCAGCATAAAGGAGAAGCAGTGGCATTTGTTTTCACTGGTATTTTCAGATAAAGGACACTGCATTTATATATATTAAATAAGACATAAGTAATTTAATGTGTATTCAATATATAAAATTTATGTTAATTTCATGACAGCTACTTGAAGTTAAATTCTTATTGCTATGGACTATTTTGCAGTTTCATCAGTTACATGGAATGAGAAAACCAAACACTTGTTTTAGAATTTCCCCTCCTTGGTCTCTCAGAAGATACAGAAGTACAGCCCCTCCTCTTTGGGTTGTTCCTATCCCTATACCTGGTCACCTTCATTAGGAACCTGTATAAACTATTCACTATCAATAATATGCACAATGTCAGACATTTTATATTCACTATTTTATTTAATTCTTTCAATTACTCTAAGATATTGGTTTCACTATTCTGATTTAATGGATGAAGAATATGAGAATTACAGCAGTGTGATAATCTTTTCAAAGGCATGTAATAATATCTGGAATGAAGTTCAGAGTTTCTTGTTTCCTAAGATTTTGCACTTCACTAATAAATTTCTTTTTAATAAATAATTTTAATAATTATTTTTTTCCATTTTTAAAGAAGCTTTGGATTATATAAATGTTATATCAAAAATATGAGGGATTCCAATATGCCCCACTCCTCCCACTTCCACACCTTCCCAAATCAATAACATCCTTCATTAGTGTGGTACATTTGTTACAATTGATGAACCCATATTGAAGCATTGCTACTAACCATGGACTACAGTTTACATTATAGTTTTTACTTTTTCCTGCACAATTTTGTAAGTTATGACAAAATATACAATGACCTGTATCTGTCACTTCAATGTCATGCAAGAGAAATCCAGTGCCACAAAAAATACCCCCATATTACACCTATTCTTTCCTCTTGCATCCCTCAGAACCTCCAGTGGCCACTGACTTTACATCAATGACAAGAGTTCTTCCATTACTAGAATATAATAAGTCTATAGAAGAATAATAGTAAGTATACTTTATTCCACTGTTCATTCCCCAATCTTGAGGAATTGGGGATGGGGATGCCCTCTCTGCTTCTGATTGAAAGGGGGCTTAGATCACATGAAGCATATGGATGGAGCTATCTTCTTTGCAGTTGCAGACTCTCTTTGATCCTTGGGATGGGCATTGTCCATTATCATCTACATATTAGATGTCTTGAGTGAGTCCAATGAACTGGACAGTACGTGTTGCAACTCTGCTGAAATTCAGGGCTCAACTGGCCCATGGATGGACCAAAGATTCGTCTCTGGGACATATATTTATCAAGTATAGTACAAAATATGGATTCAGTTAAAAGAGACTGAAAAGCCATGTGTAGAGAACTTATAAATGAGTCTAAATCTGTTACACTGGGAAGCATAAATTCTACAGTAATGCTCACTGATAGGGTGCCAATTTCCTGAGCTGTCTTCCCTGCTTCTAGTTTCTGAATGTCTCTAGAGCCTCCAGGAGCCCCATTATTTGAGGCACTGTTTACTATGGCAGTATATGTGATCCTGTTGAGACTTGCATAATCACAACATCTGGAATGAACTCCAGACTCATTTTGAAATCTCTTAGCCATAAAAACTCATTTGTATTTACTATATCCCTCTTTTTGTGAGGTCTTTTTCCAAATGCATTGCTAGTTGGCACTTGGTAATAATCACTTGGTGCCAGGGAGGCTCATCCCTGAGATTCATGTCCCATGGTGGGAGGATAGGTAGTGTGTTCATATGATGAGTTTGGTTTAGAGAGAGGACACAATTGGCAACAAGGAGGCTTTCAAAGGTAACTCTTAGGCAGTATATAATACTAGGCTAAGTTTCAATTTCTGAAGAAAACGATGATAAGTACAATGATCAATATCCAAGGCCTGGCCTAATGTTCTGTCTTCCTTCATTGGCACTGTCTTTACATTTGGCAGATTCTGGTTGCCCTATTAGAGAGTGTAGCAGAACTCCCCAGGATGGGAATTCCAAATTCTTTCAGTTATTGTGTGGCTTTCTACCCACTGAGATTATTGCAAGTAGGAATCTTATTCTTCAAAAATCAAAACTTAGTGGTTACCATAGATTCCAAGGAGAGGGGGAAGGAAGAATAGAATAGGTGGAACATAAAAAAATTTTAGGGCATTAGAACTCTTCAGCATGGGCTTAGAATAACAAATACAGGCCACTTCAAATTTTGTCAGAACCTATAAAAGTGTATGACCAAAATGTAAAACATAATGTAAATCATTAACCATGGTTAGCAGCAATGCTTCAAAATTTGTACATCAATTTTTAAAAATGTACAATCTGCATGTAAAATGTTATTAATAGGGGAGAGGGGGAAAGGGAGAAGGCATTTGGTATATGCACTTCTTCTATATTTACTGTGAATTTTCTGTAACCTAAAGCTTCTTTGATGATAAAATGAAAAAAGAATACACTGGAGAATATATGAAAGAAAATACAAAACAACAGATCTTACAGTGATGAAAGACACAATGCCCCAAATTTTTATTTACTTTTTTATTATTTCAATTTAATTTTTTAAATTTTATGGCTATTTTTAAAAATCATTGTTTCATTTTCTTATCAAATTTATTTGGTTATTTTGTTGGCTTCATTTTTGGAGAGTTTTTGGTTCACAGAATGATCACAACAATGGCAGAGGAGGATCACTGGTGCAGGGTGTCAAGGATGGGAGATGCATGGGTAAGTGTTCACCTGCAACATACCTCTAAAGCATATAAATATGTTCATGGTTTCATTGGCATTGTATCAGTGGTTGTATAATTCTTTTAATATGCTTTTGGATTCAGTTTGCAAGCATTTTGCTGAGGATTTTTCCTTCTATTCTCATTAGCAATGTTGTTATATAATTTTCTATTTTTTTAGTATCTTTATGTGATTTTGTTATTTTGATGATGTTGGCTTTATGGAATGAGTTTGATAGCATTTTTCCTGTTGAATTTTTTGGTAGAGCTTGAGCAAGATTGGTGTTAGGTCATCTTTGAATGAGTGGTAGAATTCACCTGTGAAGCCATCTGGTCCCAGGATTTTCATGTTTGGGAGGTATTTGATGACTGTTTCGATTTCTTCACTTGTCATTGCTTTGTTAAGTTCTTCTATTTCTTCTAGGGTTATTGTAATTGGTTCCTGTGTTTCTAGGAATTTGTCCATCTCCTTTAAATTGTTTAATTTGTTAGCATAAAGTTGTTCATAGTATCCTTTTATGACCCCTCTTATTATTACGGGGTTAGTGGTAATGTCCCCCCTATCATTTATTTTATTTATTTGTGTCTTCTTTCTTTTTTCTTTGTAAGTTTAGCTAAGTTTGTTAATTTTGTTGATCTTCTCAAAGAACAATTTTAGGTTTTGTTGATCCTCTCTATTGTTTGTTTGTTTGTTTTTTGTCTCAATTTCATTAATTTCTGTTCTGACCTTTACTATTTCTTTTCTTCTGCTTGGCTTGGGATTAGTTTGCTGATCTTATACTAATTCCTCCAGATATGCAGTTAGATTTTCAATTTTAGCTCTTTCTTCTTTTTTAATGTAAGCATTGGGGGCTATAAACTTCCCTCTCAGTACTGCCTTTGTGGTTTCCCAAATGTCTTGATATATTGAGTCCTCATTTTCATTCATCTTAAGATATTTGCTGAGGGAAGCCATGTGGATCAAACAATTGGTCTCCCATCTACCATATGGGAGGTCCTGGGTTCATTCCCTGGGGCATCCTGGTGAAGGCAAACTGGCCCATTTAGAGAGCTGACACAACATAAAAGAGACAAGGAAGAGAGATAATGAGACACAACAAACCAGGGAGCTGAGGTGGTTCAAGCAGTTGAGTGCCTCTCTCCCACACCAAAGATCCCCAGTATTGGTTCCCATTACCTCCTAAAGAGAAGATAAATAGAGAAGACAAGCAGACACAGAGAGCACACAGTGAATGGACACAGATAGCAGACACTGAGTGCAAAAACAACAAGGTGGGGGGAATAAGTAAAGAAAATAAATCTTAAAAAAAAAAGATATTTGCTGAATTCTCTTGCAACTTTTTTTCTTTTTGACACACTGATTATATAAGAATGTGTTGTTAGATCTCCTTATATTTATGAATTTTCCCCTTTTCCATCCATTATTGATTTCCAACTTCATTCTGTTTTGATCAGAAACATATTTTGTATAATTTCAATATTTTTATTTTTATTGAGACTTGTCTTGTAAGCCAATATGTGGTCTATCTTGAAGAAGGATCCATGATCACTTGAGAAGAATGTATATCCTGTTGTTTTGGGGTGCAATGCTCAATAGATATGTTAGTTCTAGTTCATTTATTATATTACTCAAGTTCCTGTTCCTTTACTTAGCCTCTGCCCAGATGTTTTATACAATACTGAGAGTTGTGTACTGAAGTCTCCAACTATTATTGCAGACTTTACACTGAAAGCACAAGCAAAAAGAAAAAAATAGGTAAATGGGACTTCAACAAAATTAAAACCTTTTGTTCATCAAAGGACTTTATCACAAAAGTAAAAAGACAACCAAATAAATGGGAGAAAATATTTGGAAACTGTATATCCATTAAGTGTTTACTATCCAGACTATATAAAGAAATACTAAAATGCAGCAAATAAAGAAAAACAACTCATTTTAAAATGGGCAAAAGACTTGAATACACATCTCTCCAAAAATATGAAAGTGGCTAACATGCACATGAAAACATGCTCAACCTCTCTAGATTTTAGGGAAAGGCAAATCAAAACAATAATGAGATAATGTTTCACTCCCACTAAAATTGCTACTATTTTAAAAAATTGAAGAATATTGAAAGTGTTGGTGAGGATGAGGAGAAATTGGGACAATCATTCATTGCTGGTGGGAATGTAAAATGGTGCAGCCACTGTAGAAGAAAATTTGGCAATTCTTCAGAAATCAAACTAC
This sequence comes from Tolypeutes matacus, assembly GCA_026826555.1. Classification (NCBI taxonomy): domain Eukaryota; kingdom Metazoa; phylum Chordata; class Mammalia; order Cingulata; family Chlamyphoridae; genus Tolypeutes; species Tolypeutes matacus. The sequence goes on along the minus strand of JAKSZT010020697.1, from coordinate 418,498 downwards.
ACAATTATCATATAACACAGCAATCCAGCTCTGCTGGGTGTATATGAAAAATAATCAAAAACAGGGACTCGAACAGATATTTGCACATCAGTGAGCATAGTGTCATTATACATACTTGCCAAAAGATGGAAATAACCCAATTTTCTATCAACTTATGAATGGATGAATAATTATATATATATAATATAAAATTATCCAGCCATTGAAAGAGATGAGGTCCTGATGCATGTGACAACATGGGCAAAACATGAAGACATTATTCTGAATGAAATATGCCAGACACAAAAGGACAAATATTATATGCTCTCACTGATATGAAATACATAGGATAAACAATCTCATTGAGTTATCTAGAATATAGATTGCCAAGGGCTAGGTTGGGAGTAGGGAATGGGGACTCAATGTTTAATTTGTACAGAATTTGTAATTAGGTTGATTGTAAAGTTTTGGAAATGGATGGTGTGGTAGTTTGCTATTTTTGATGAATTCCAAAAAGAAATGCTGATTATGTTTGTAAACTGCTCTGTTCCTCTGGGCTAGTGATGCCCTTAGGTTGCATTGAATTCAGAGATTTCACTTTTACTTGAATAAATTATGACTAGGGCATTGATTGGGCCATGTCAGTAGGCCATCGAGTCCTCAGCCACCACAGAGTAAATGATAAGGCAGAGGAGACAATGGGAGTTTTTGATCCTGGAGCCTGGGAAGTAAGCACACAGAGAGCAGATACATGAGAAAAGAGAGAAGGCTCCATTAGATACAGCAGGGCCCTGGGAATAGAGATGAGCCATTTGCCTGATAGTTTACAGCTGGCTTTATGGAGCGAGCAGAGTAGCTGAGCCCAGAGAGAAACAAGCCCTGGGAGAGAGACCAAACTGGATGAAGACTGAATCCTTGCAGACATCACTGACTGTCTTGCACCAACACATTGCATTAGACCTTGGTGAGGGAAGTAATTTATAATTTATGACCTGGTAACTGTAAGCTTCTATCCCAAATAAATACAGTTTATAAAATCCAATAGATTTCTAGTATTTTGCATCAGTACTCCTATGGCTAATATGGATGGTGTTGATGGTACCGCAATATTGCGAGTGTAATTAACAGCACTGGATTTTATATTTAAATATTGTTATAGGAGTAAATTTTAGGTCTTATATGTGTCAATAGAATAAAAATTAAACAATAAAAAATGGGACTGTATAATAAAAGGGACCCTAGTATATATTATGTGTTATAGTTAATAGTAAAATTATAAAAACAATTTTCATGAATTTTAAAGAATATGCCACACTAATGCAAGGTGTTAAGTATAAGGTAATATATGGGGAAAAATGCCATAATGTAAACTGTGGACTTTTTTTAATACATTCATTTTTAATTCCTTTAAGCTATTACAGCAATACAATTTTATTTTTTTATGTGTATTTACTTATCCATGTTTTCACTCCTCCTTGCCATGAATATATATATGCAATATAAAATAGTTGAGACTCATTTTGCGTTCTACACTATTTGGTAAACATTAATATTCACCTCTCAATCTTTCTAAGCTTCTCCTGCCATACATAGCTGTTATTTCATTCCCATCTATCTAATTTACTTACTTCTTAAATTGTTTTTTATTATTTTAAAGATATTTATATTACATAAATGTTACACAAAAAATATAGGGATTCCCATATGCCCCATTCCCCACACCTCCCACACCCTCCCACATAAAACATCCTTCATTAGTGTGGCACATTCATTGCAGTTAGCAAACACATCCTGGGGCTTTGCTATTATGCATGGACCACAGTTCACATTGTAGCCTACACTCTCTCCCACACAGTTCTGCATGTTATGTGATGATATAAAATGGCCTATATCTGTCATTGCAGTGTCACTCAGGACAATACCCAAGTCCCAATAAAGCTGCTGTACTACATTTTTTTCCCTTCTCCCTACCCACAGAGCCTCCTGTAGCAACTCGCTCCACATCAATTTTGTAATTTTTCCACTGCTAGAATCACAGTATGTCTATAGTAGAACACCAGTAAAATCACTTCAGTCCATAGTTCTTTTCCAAATCCTGAGGACCCTGGGATGGTGATGTCCACTCCACCTTTAATTGAGAGGCGGCTTATATCCCATGGGGAAGATGGATGGGACTATTTCTCTTGCAGTTGCATACTCTCTCTGTTCCTTGCAATGGTCGTTGTCCATCATCATCTTGTTAGTTGTCCTGGGTGAGTCCAATTAGCTGTTAAAGTAGGTTTTGCAAGTCCACTGAGGTTCCAGGCCCAGCTGGCACATGGGCAGCCCAATGACTCAAGACTCTTGGACATTCACCTACAAACTCCAGCACCAAATATAGGTTTAAATAGAAGGGACAAAAGGGTCATGTGTAGGGAGCACATAATTAAGTCCCACTCTGTCACTCTCAGGAGCACAAACTCCAAAGTAGGGTCCACTGGCAAAACACCAATCTCTGGAGCTATCTGCCCTGACCAAAGGACCGGGGTATCTCCAGAGCCCTCAGGAGACCCACTATTTAGGGTAGTATCCACTTTAGCAGTCTATGAGATCCTGCTGAGTTGTGCATAAGCATTACCTTTGGTTGAACTCTTGATTCATTTTAAAGACTCTTAGCCATATAAATTTATTGGTCTTTACCTTTTCCCCCTTTTATTTGAGATATTTTTCCAGTTGCATTGCTAGTTGGTGCTTGGTAGTAATCTCTCATTGCCATGGAGGCTCATCACCAGGAGTCATGTTCCACACTTGGGTGGGGGAAGGAATCCATTTATATGCTCAGTTTGACTTAGAGAGAGGCCACATTTGAACAACAAGGAGGCTCTCAGGAGGCAACTCTTAGGCACTCCACAACAATAGGCTAAGTTTCAATTTCAAGAGCAATGGCTCATAAGCATAGTCTTCAATATCAAGGGCCCATCAGTGCATCATCCGCCTTCACCAGTCATTGCTCCTGCAATTGGGGGACTATTGTGTGAGGAATACATGGGAAGAAGTTTACCTGAGCATACATATATGGTATGTAAAAATGTTCATATATTCACAGGACATTGTCACATGGATGGAGATTCACCCAATAACTGAGAGAATATTGAATCCCTATCCTGGAAAGCCCTTCCACATTCTGTAATGGAGCAGCAACAGTCCCACAGCTGAGTAATATTCCATTGTATGTATGTGCCACATTTTGTTTATCCAGTCATCTTTTGATGGGCATTTGGGTTGATTCCAACTTTTGGCAATAGTGAATAATGCCACTATGAACATTGGTGGGCATATATCTGTTGGTGTCTTTGCTTTCAATTCTTCTGTGTATATACCCAAAGTGGAATTCCTGGATAATATGGCAGTTCTATAGTGATTTTTTGAGGAACAACCAAACCATCCTCGACAATAGCTGGACCTTTCTACATTCCCACCAGCAGTTGAAGAGGGTTCCCATTCCTCCACATACTCTCAAACACTTATAGTCCTCTGTTTTCTTAATATCCACCAGTCTAATGGGTGTAAGATGGTATCTCACTGTAGTTTTAATTTACATTTCCCTAATAGTTAGTGATGTTGAACATCTTTTCATGTGCTTTTCTAGCCATTTGTATTTCTTTCTTGGAGAAGTGTTTTTTCAGGTCACTTGCCCATTTTTTAAATGAATTATTTGTCTTTAAATTTTTGAGGTTTAGGATTTCTTTATAAATGCTGGATATTAGGCTCCTATCAGATATGTGGTTGTGAAATATATTCTCCCATTGTGTAGGCTGCCTTTTAACTTTCTTGATAATGGCCTTTGAGGTGAAAAAGTTTTTAATTTTGAGGAGATCACATATATCTATTTTTTCTTTCACTGCTCATGCTTTGGGTGTGAAGTTCATGAAACCATTTCCTATTGCAAGATCCTGTAGATGCTTCCCTCCATTATCTTCTAAGGTCTTGGCTCTTATATTTAGATCTTTGGTCCATCTTGAGTTTATTTTTGTATAAGGTGTGAGATGGTGTTCTCTTATTCTTTGGATATGGCTATCCAGTTTTCCAAGCACCATTTGTTGAAGGGGCCATTCTCTCCTAGTTGAACGGCCTTGCTGAATATTAGATGACTGTATATGTGAGGATCTATTTCAGAATTCTCAATTTGGTTTCATTGGTTGGTATCTGTATCCTTCTGCCAATACCAAGCAGTTTTGACCACTGTAGGTTTGTAGTATGTTTTAAAGTCAGGTAGTGAGGAAAAATTTCGTTTTTCTTTTTCAATATGTCTTTGGCTATTCAGTGCTTCTTACCCTTCCAAATAAATTTTGTAGTTAGTGTTTCCAATTCTTTAAAATATGCTGTGTTGATTTTTATTGGGATTGCATTATATCTGTAAATTAGTTTGGGAGGATAAACATCTTAATGATATTTAGTGTCCATGAACAGGGATTATTCTTCCATTTATTTGTCTTCTTTGATTTCCTTTAACAGTGTTGTGTAGTTTTCTGTACATAAGTCCTTTACATCTTTACTTAAATTTATTCCTAGTTACTTGATTCTTTTAGTTACTATTGTAAATAGTATTTTTTCTTGATTTCCTCCTCAGACTGCTCATTATTGGTAGGTTTCTTGTAGACACCATATTGATGGGTCATATATCCTTATCCATTCTGCCAATCTGTGTCTCTTAACTGGTGAATTTAATCCATTAACATTCAGTGTTATCACTCTAAAAGAATTAATTATATTAGTCGTATTTTCTTTGGGTTTATATATATCATATGTTGTTTTTATTTCTCTTTTTTGTCTTTTTAACTGCTCTTACACTCTCCTACAACTCTTTCTTTCCTGGTTGTATTTTTTTTTTTTTTCATTTCAAACTACAGAGCTTCCTTTATGTTCTTTGAAGGGCAGGTTTATTTGGGGATACTCTCTTAATTTCTGTTTTTCTGTGAATATTTTGAAATCTCCATCATTTTTTAATTCCAGTTTTTCTGGATAGAGAATTCTTTGGTGGAAGTTTTTCTTTTCTTTTAATACCTTAACTTTGTCATAGTACTGTTTTCTTACCTCCATGATTTCAGATGAGAAATCAGCACTTAATCTTATTGAGCTGAGGGTTGTCTCTTCTATTGCTGCTTTCAGTATTTTCTCTTCCTTTTGACCATTGGACAGTTTGCCAAGTATATGCCTTGGAGTAGGCCTGTTGGGATTTATACTGTTCAGGGTGTGCTGTGCTTCCTGGACTTGTACATGCATCTCCTTCAATATGATTGGGAAGTTTTCTGCTATTATTTCTTCCAACACTCCTTCTGTCCACTTTCCCTTCTCTTCTCTCTCTGGGATGCCTATCATGTGTATGTTTGTGCATTTTGTGTTGTCATTCATTCATATCCCTAATTCCCTACAGGACTTTTTCTATCTTTTTATCTATCTGTTCTACTATCTGTTTGACTTCAGATGTACTGTTTTCCACACCACCAATTCTTTCCTCTGCCTGTTCATATCTACTGTTATATGCTTACTGTCTTTTTGATTTCTTGGATTGTGCCATTCATCACATCTGTTATCTTTTTATGGATGCTTACAATTTCTTCCATATGTTCTCCCAATGTCTTCTTAATATACTTCATGTCTTTCTTCACTTCATTAAGTTTATACATGATATTTGTTTGGATAGCTTTCATTAGTTTTTCAATGTTCTGCATCTCTTCCTAGTTTTTAATTTGTTCATTGCACTGGGTCGTGTCTTCCTGTTTTTTAGTAGGGGTTATAATTTTTTGATGCCCTGTGGACCTCTTTTTATCTTGAGGAGTTTATTCATTTAATTAGCTTCTCCCTTTACTCTAGGGATTTATTTAATTGCTGATTTGTGTGTCTGTTGTGTTTTCTCTTTGACACTTTGTTCTTATTGTATTTCATTGCTGTTGCCTATGTTCCCTTGGAGGAAAAAATTAGGGCCATAGAAGATGAATCAGGTAAGAAAAGTAAAAAGATAATAGTAATAATAATAGCAGTTATTAGTAGATGGACCATTTAAAACCTTGGAATGAATATTTAACTCAGCTAAGCACTGTAGAGTAATATGAATTTAAAAATGGAGTGCCAACAATGAAATGGGAAACCAAAGAGAGAAAAATATATAGACTGAATTCAAAGGCCAGTATAATGAGGAGAGAGTGAAAGAGAAAGGAAAAGACAAAAAGAAAAAAAGTAATTAAAGTAATAAAGAAAACAGAATAGATGAGTAGAAATAAAAACCAGAAAAATTGAGGACTGAACAAAGGTGAAATGTAAGAACAACAACAGAAAGCAAAAGATAGAATGATGAGGGAAGGAAAAGAGATAGTGTTGGTATACAAAATTGGTATACACAGAAAAGAGGAAATCAAAGAAGAGGAAACACTGTTATCAAGAATCACGCTAGGTCTTTCCCCCACTCATCTGTTTTTTGCAAGAGAGATCTGCCTATGTTCTTTTGAAAGAAAAAAAAAATAGGACCAGAGAAAAGGAAAGAGATAGCTAAACAAAAAGAATAATAGTAATGATAATTGTGAAACTTAGGAGAGCAAATACACAAGATCTACAAAATTGAAAAATTAACTCAACTAAGAAGCACAGAGGAATAAGATTAGGAAAGTGGAATAGAAAACATGAAACAAGAAACAGAATAGAGAAAAAATATATTGAATGAATTAAAATGCAGGAATGGCAAGAAGAGGTGGAAAGAAAACAGAAAAGAGAGAAAGAAAATAGTAAAAAAGAGAAAGTATACAGAGAAAAACGGAAAGAGGGAGAAATACAAACAAGAAAAAATGGATAGCAAATAAATGAGGTGGAATGAAAGAACAAAAGATATAAAGATTAAGGAGTGAAAAGAGATCACATAGGTGGAATAGATCAATTACCAAAAGAATAAAAGAAAAAAAAAAAGGAAAAAGAAATAAGTAGAGAAAAAAAGGGTGGGAATACAAAAAAGCAAGAAACAAGATGGCAGAAACTCAATTTTTCAAAAAAGGAGACAGAGGAAAAAAATAATAAACATGGAAAAACAGCTTTCTTTCTTAGACCCCTGAGGATCTTCTGAAGTTGCTGCTGTTCCTCAGTCACTCACCCTGCAGCCTGCCCCCTGCAGGTTTTAAACTGGCATTTAGTGAGCAAATTAAAGGAAATAAAAGAAAATGACCTTTCTAATTTTAAATGAGAGATCCAAGAAAAGCTAATAGAAGGAAAATATGTTCCCTGCCATAAAGTTTCAGTTGGATGCTTGATAACCTCGTGTATAACTTCTCAAAGAATAGCCAGGTGTCAAGCCAGGGACCTCATATCTGCTGGGAAGAAAATCTTCTACTGAGCCATTCAGAGTCCTTGGGTTAATTAACCTTTCAGAAGGCTATCCGCCCCTTTTCCCTAGGGCAAGTTAGATCCCCGGCAGTCAGCTGGTGTGGTGCAGATCACTGCCTGTCACTGCCTCCTCACTGATGTAATTCCTCTCTTTACCTAAGTGGCAGGGCATGACTGCTAGCCTGAGGCAATTCCTCTCCCCTCTCCTTGTGGAGTCAGGGTACCTTCTGATATTCAAGGGGTGCCCAGCTGGCTAAACTCCTGCAAAAAATCACTCTCCACTCTCCCAGACCCTTCTTCCTTGCATGGAATCTGCTGTCAAACTCCCATTTGGGGAAGGGGGCTAGGGTCTCCAACTTGTGTGTCTATCCTGAGAGCCAGGTATGTGTGCCCCTTCCAGCCACCGAGGTAAGCAACTCCAGATTATTCCTGGCTTCTCTATCCATCTAATATGCTCCTAGATGAATCAGAGCACCTTCCCATGGAGGTAGATGTCTGCTCTACTCTCAGTTAGATAAAATTCACTAGGAGTTTTACCCTCACTTAATATCTCAGGGTGGGGGATGGAAACACTTACTGGCAGCCAGGAGGTTTAATAACACAATTACTTGTTTTGCCTTCTTTGTGTCTCTGACCCTCACTCTTCCGGTAGTTGGTAAGCAGTGTACTGGTTTTCTGTGTCCCAAAGCAGGTCCCCATGGCAGCCTCTGACTTTTTCTTTGTTGTTTTAGTGAGAGCTAAAAAAAATTTTTTAACCCGATGGCCATGTTCCCACAATCTGTACTTGTTATAATACAAAATAGACACATCTCTTCAACAATTGGTGCTGGGAAAACTAGATATCCATGTGTAAAAGAATAAATTTGGATCGCTACCTCTCCCCGTGTACAAAAAATTAACTCTAAATTGACAAAGGATCTAACCATACAAGTTAAAACCATGACACTCTTAGAAAATACATAGAAAGAAACTTCATTGCCTTGGATATGGTGGTGATTTTTTGGATATGACCACAAAAAGCAAAAGCAAAACAAGAAAAAAATAGTTAAAATTGACTTCATTAAAAATAAATACTTTGTTTTAAAGTCAGATATTGACCCCATGGGATATAAGCCGCCTCTCAATTAAAGGTGGAGTGGACATCACCATCCCAGGGTCCTCAGGATTTGGAAAAGAACTATGGACTGAAGTGATTTTACTGGTGTTCTACTATAGACATACTGTGATTCTAGCAGTGGAAAAATTACAAAATTGATGTGGAGCGAGTTGCTACAGGAGGCTCTGTGGGTAGGGAGAAGGGGAAAAAATGTAGTACAGCAGCTTTATTGGGACTTGGGTATTGTCCTGAGTGACACTGCAATGACAGATATAGGCCATTTTATATCATCACATAACATGCCATTTTAAATCAGCACACACCACTCAGAACTGAGTGGGAGAGAGTGTGGTCTACAGTGTGAACTGTGGTCTATGGTTGGTGGCAAGGCTCCAGGATGTGTAAGTTCATTGAGGTTGGTGGGCCACACTGTGGGAGATGTTTGTGTGGGATGTGGTGGGAGGTGTGGGAGGTGGGCAACATGTAATATTTTGGGTAATCTAAGCACCTCTTAAAATATATGTATATATATATATATATAAATAACATTTTTGTAAGCAAATACACATATATGCATATATATTTATATATCATTTTACAAATGTTTGTATGTATTGTGAGAATTTTGATTTTTACCCATAATAAAAAAAAAAAAGGTATATAGACAGCAATATTTAAAATAAAGTCATATGTTATTGGAAAGAACCCTAAATACAAAACACAAGCCATAACTAGATGAATTTTTCAAGACAACTGACAACTGTCTAGAATACTTATTGGACTCCTACAAATCAAAAAGAAGAAAAATTAGTTCTCAATTATTCGGAATAATTGGAAAAAAACCTGAAATCTATAAATCAGTCTCAGCTGTGAAGTCCAACCAGGGGCATTGCAATAAACAAAATAATGGATTTTAAGATATAATAAATGCAACATTCAGCACATGAGTCCTGCTGGGTAAACAGCTCCAGGGAGACAGAGACCATATTATTCTCTAGTGGGAAATAATTTATGAAGAATGTTTGAGATGCTAGATTACTTTAGTCAACCTGAAAACAGATCCTGAATGTGTCAGGGAAGTTTGCATCTCAAATTTAGGAAGCTGGGGTTTTTTCGTCAGTAAAAATAGTAGCTGACATTCATTAATTTCTTATTGTAGACACATGAATCTTCAAAACAATAACATGTATTATTAGTCACATGTTAGAAATAAGTATATTGAGGTAAAGAAAGGCTAAGTAATTTATCTCAATTTAAATTTTATATATATATATATATATATATATTCATGCACAGCTTAGATTAGAGACTTTATCCAAAGTCTATGTGGTTTTTATTTAGGTGTGTTGGCTCATACTTCATTGAATAGTTTATATCTGAGGTAATTCACTGCTACATGTATACTGACTCCTTTGTTCAAGTAATTTCCAGCCAAGGAGTGCGACAATAAAAGCCATTAGTGTAATTAAAGGTGCCTTTGAAAAAATGCAATGGATTCGACATAGCTCCTGACAAGATGGAACCACCTATGCAAATAGTGGGTGCTCACAGGTGCCTTGCTCACTGTTCATCAAATTGCATGGCCTGGCTCTTTTCACAAACATGGTAACAAGCTCACACTTACTTTCCTAATCTAAACCTTTGGAAATATCTTTGGTTTCAGTTTAAATGTCACTTCATTAAGAAATCCTTCCTTGTGCACCCCATTCCCACCTCAGGTAAGCTATGCCCCCATAATACAGACATATAACACATTGTCTGTATACATTTTTCCATCAGTTAGAGAGTTTGTAGGTTTATAGAATAATCATTTTTAATAGTATACATTAATTTATTAGTGGGGTTCTGGGCTCATGTGGGCAGAGCTTTTGATTGCGTTGTTGAGGCAGACATGGGTGCAAATCTCATTTCTGCCTTCTGCTGCCTTTTGAACTTGGGTAAATTATTTAAATTCATAGTGTCTCAGTTACTTCATCTGTAAAATGGGAATAAAAATAGTACCCACAACAAAGTGTATCACATGTATTGTGTTTAATAGAGGCCTGGTCAATTTTAGATGTTCAACGTATATTTGATGGAAATAATACAAATAAAGAATCCAGATTCTGTTTCCTGAAAAAAATAAATAAATAAATAAATAAACAAATAAATACTTTGAACATGAGGAAAGTGAAAAGACAACCTATACAATAGCATAAAATAATTGCTAAGCATAAAAATAAGAGCTTAAAATTGATAATATATAAAGAATTGGTCCCACTGAACTAAAAGGCAATTAACCCAATTTAAAAATGGGCAAAGAACTAAGATTAGCATTTTTCTAAAGATGAGGAAAGAACAAAAGTCACAGCCATCAGGGCAATGTAAATCAAAACTTAAATGCAAATGCACTTAACACATACTACAATGGCTATTATGTAAAAAGAAAATAATTAGTGCTGAAGATCATGCAAACAAATTGGAAGCCTGTGTTTTGCTGGTGGCGTTGTAATTTGTTGTAGCCTCTAGAAGTCATTTTTGTGGCTCCTCAGATATTTCAACCTAGATTAATAGATGACCCAGCTATCCATCTTCTTGGTATATTACAGTGGAATTAAATAGGGACTGGAACACACAGTTGTACATCAACATTCACGGAATCATTATTTACAATCACCATAATATGGAAGGAACCCAAATGTCAATCCACAGATGATAAGATAAACACAATGTGTTATTTATAACTTATGGAATGTTATTTAGCCAAAACAAAGAATGAAGTTCTGTTATATGCTACAACATTTACAATTTTTGGAGACATAGTGATGAGTGAATTAACCAGATATAAAATCCAAATATTGTTTGATCTTGGTTATATTAAATACTTAGGAAAATCAAGTTCCTGAAGACAGATAGTAGATTACAGTTTTCCAGGAGCTGGAGAATGAGGGGTATGGGGAGTTATTTCTAAATTGGTGAAGCATTTCTGTTGATGTGATGGCAATGTTTAGATAAGGATGTTGGTGAAGGTAGTACAATATAGTGAATATAATTATTACTAGTGAAATGTACACTTGAAAGTGGTTAAAAAGATAAATTTCAGTTACATTTATGATATTAAAATAAAGAGATAAAAATATATAAAATTACTGTTCTTGTTTCAGGTTTAAGTGAATCAAAATATTAATAGATTTATTAACTGAATAATTTCAAAACATGGGGGAATTTAATTGGGGCAATCCCTGAAAAGTGCTAAACACAGGCTAAGGTGCAAAAAATATCTAAATATATTTTTTAATTAATAAAACTGTATACTGAGGGACTAAATGACAGGTACTGATTTATGTTGCTAACTTGACATTCCTAATAGTTTTTGAAAGTGACATAAAGAAAAATGGTGTATTGCCCATGAGTTTTCCAATTTGTTAAAGAGAATAGCAAATTTATGAAGATGATGACCAGCACTGTATCCTTACCCCATGTCCATGCTTTGAAGTAAAAGGAACCAAGTCCAGGTGGGTCCTTCCATCTTCATCTTTAGGGTGAACTTTAAGTCCCTGGATGGGGTAAGTTTCTAAGAGTGCAAGACAGTCCATGGAGGAGGAGTAAGAAAAACTGGATCCACCTGACTTACAGTACTGACTCCTGGGAACAGAAAATCAGTCAGAAGAAAATTTCTTTTCTCTCCAAACCAATGCCCCATAGGGAAATGATGGCTAATGGGTGCAAGTAGCAAGAAGAAAATGTGCTCATTAACAAATATAGGAAAGCTTTAAATATCAACTTGTGCAACCTTGGGGAAACAGGGACATGGTGATTTTTCTTAAGAGTCCATATTTGCCTAGAGGACCGATGCCTAGAGAAAGAGCTTCAGACACCATCATTAAAGTCCCAGAGAAGAATTAGGACTTCCACGTGGTGACTTTCCTCTTAGAGATCCCACCCCAATGAGTCAGAAAGCCCAATAGATGTTGCAGAAGGGGGTCAGAGAGAATGGAAGCTTCTCGAGAGATTTAACCTGAGGTGTTCAGAATGGCAATCCAGCCTAAATCAAATTTCACACTTGTTTTCCCATTTTGTTTTGTTTTCCCATTTGCTTAATTATTGAATAAATGATATTTTATGAGGCTAAAAAGGAACTGTCCATTTGACTCAGGAATATCGAGTTCATTGTTAACAATTAAGCATTGAGAATGGGAGCCCAATTAGAAGAATTTCAGGGATAAATTGGTTCTAGAAAAAGATGAATATCTCTCCAAAGAGCTTTGGAGTTAAGGGGAGAAAGGGAAAATAGGGTATTAGCCATAGAGATATGTAAGAGAAGTGAGGGCATTATGTTTTTTGTTTTTTTTTTTTTTCCTAAGATAAGGCATTTGTTTATATTTCTCTATCAATCCAATGAAGGTAGATATTACTTTGCAACAGTAGTTAATGATAAACAAACTATTAGTAGAGTATTGAAAAAAAAATATGTATCTGTTTAATAGGGAAAGAGGTATACTACAACATTTACTTATCAATTATTCCTTTATTGATGGAGTTCAATTATTGGGGGTTAAATAGCCATTTACATTCTAAATTGCAAATTGCTCAAGCCTTGACTTTGTATACTGCTGCCTCAGGATTTTTATTCATATTATTACATTGCTTCAAATTTAGAATTGCAGTTTTTTCACCAATTTTGCTGGTTGCAATTGGTTTCTGTTATGTCTTTTTAAATGTTTGGTGAAACATTTGAATGTTTATAAATTTTGCATGGAAAATCAATCTGTATTACATATTGGGTTTCTCCTATTGCTTTTAAAACCTAGAAAGTTCTTCATCATCATTTGAGTTAAAGAATATCCATTTATAAATGCTGCCTTTTTGTTTTCACACCTCTATTTTCCTTATAGAATGTTTTCCTTTTTGTGATTTGATTGATATCTAAAAGTTGCATCACTCTCTGCCATCATTCAAATAGCATTCTTTATATTGGACCACCAGGAGATTATATCCTCTTTATAATCATATTTAAATCCATATGCCCTTCATGGGACTAAATTATACATTTAGAGACTCCTTCTTCACTGCCTTTTTTAAAAGTGTATTTGAATATAATTTTATTTCCCAGTCTTTACCAATTAATTATCCATATTTATATATTAAATTATTGTTATTTTTCACCTTATATAACATGTTCATTTTGGATATTCCAGTCAATATTTCTTAATAGAGTTGCTTTGTAGAATCCTTTAACCTCATTTTCAGTGTCAATTGATTTCATCACATCACATTTTCTTAAATGTGTTTTCTATATAACTACTCGTATATTCATACAACATTGTGAAAACACACAGGTGAACAAAGCAGGTGGTGTCCTTGGTTATTTGGATCTTGCATTATACTTCAGAAATTAGAGAGCAATGAAATAAGTGAGTGTGTGACATCATGCCCTTATGGACACATTATATGAAGAAAATTGATTAAGTGAAGAGATTGATTTTCATGTATGTGTGGGATTTCATAGAGTGCAATCTGGGAAGGCCTTTGTATTTAGGCTGAACAAGAAAACCAGCACCAGAGTGTGTCTATTTGATTTGTCAAAAGAGAGATAAAATCCCAAAGCCCTGGGATAACAAAGAAAAGACTGATACACAAGAAAAATGAGAGATTGACTGGCTTCATCTGCTGTGTGACCAGATGAAAACCCCTGTATAAATATGGGACAGACACAGAATGACAGGTAGATCAGGCATGATGTGGAGACAATGAAAAGGCATGTGCAGCAAGAACAACTGCTCTGTCCATGGCACTTGATACTGGATGAGCCTCAGCTCCCACAGAGGCTGCCTGTTCTCTCTCCAACCTGTTCTCTCTCTTCCATTGTCCCTCCATTCATAGGAACTTTCCCATTAGTGGGGGATGGCCTTCTTTTTTTAAGCTTTCCTTGCCTTTAGTGCCAAGGCTTCCATAATTTTGACCATTCATGGGCATTAAGATACATTTACTATTATGATCCACAATGTTCACACTTGCAACCACACACAAAGAAACACATGCCTGAGCAAGGAGATTCATGGATTGATTTTATATTTACCCACACTATTAGTGAGTTACTCTTTTCTTACAGCCTTTTATTTATTTTATTTTATAATTCTCACAAAATGTCATCTTGACACACATGCAAGTTCACATCTCAGGAGGTGGAAAGCATGCTTCTAGAATGTCTTCACACATATGTTACTATTTTCCTGATTCTTCTCTTTCATTTCCAATATCTGTTAAACTATCTTCTTTCATTCATTCACACAGTATATATTTATTCAATGTCTGTTATAACCCTGGCATGAAGTGAACTATCTGAAGAGATGGAAAACTCTGTAGAACCTTGCTGTATTCTCCAAAGCACTCACAGTCTAGCAGGGAGAAGACATGGAGTCCAATAAATGCAACACAAAAGGATCATTCCTACCACCAATATGATGTGTGTGAAAAAAAAATTTGACTTCCTATGGGGAGGATAAAAATAATGTTCTAAAAGGCGATAGCACCAGGCTAACCTGAAAGGGTCTAGCAGTTTTCAGAAGCAAAGGGAGTGGAAAAATTCTGAATGGAACTGTCAGATAGACCTGATGCATAGCAAAACACTGTGCAAATCCACTTAGGATGAAAAATATTGAGATCTGGTGAAAGTAATTGTTGGGTTCAAGGTCTTGGTCATCAGTGTCCATAGGGCAGCCTACAGGGTGAGGGGACATGTGTCAGAAGGCCAGGGAGTGTCAAGCTCACATTGAAGCTATGGTTCTTTGATTTCTTTTTCCAGTGAGGAATCACAGTTGGTTTTAAGACGTGGAATTTGACGATGAACTTTGTCATCTGTGTCAGTGATGAGAAAGTGAAACAGGAACATGGAATTGGGACAGGAAAGTGCAGAAAGAAACATTTGAGTAGTGAAAGAAAAGCCATCTCATCACCAGGGAAAGCCATTCATTTACTGACAGGAAAGAACTATGCTAACTTTTTATTTGTTTAGTTTTTCTTATAACAAATCAATTTTATTGATACATATTAATAAATCATAAATCCCATCAAAAGTTTACAATCTGTGATATTCAGTATAATCACATAGTTGTGCATTTATCACTTCAATCATTTTTAAAGCATTTTCATTATTCCAAAAACAATTATAATAATAAAAAACAGAAAAACTAACAAAAGTAACTCATCAATCTCTCTGTTTCCCCTGCTATACATCACTGATATTCTGTTTCCATCTTTGTAGTTTATTTGTATTTATATTCTGTAAAAAATCTAATATTTGCAATATCACCCACATTTGTATTTTACATAAGGTTTCATTATGTTATAGTCCCATGAAACATTTTTAGCTTTCATTCTGGTAATATATATGTCCTTAGGCTTACCCTTTCAACCTCTGTCATACCCGTATAATAGCTCTGCTAGTTACAAAGATTATGATGTGCTTTCACAATTTCTATTCATTTCCAAAGATTTCCAAAAACATTTTTACCAGTTCTGCACAGATTAATCCTCTGCTTTCCATTCTCTACCCTCATTCTTTTTTCCATTGACCTATATTCTAATTATTAATTCCATGAGTTTATAAAATATATTTGTTCATAATAACTCAATCATTCCATATTTTCCTTTTTTGTCTGGCTTGGTTCATCCATGTTGTCATATGCTGCATGACTTCATTTCTTCTTACTGCTACATAATATTCCATCATGTGTATACACCACAATTTGTTTATCCACTCATCAGTTGATGGACATTTGGGTTGATTCCAACTTTTGGAAATCATGAATAATGCCACTATGACCATCAGTGTGCATATGCCTGTAAGTTTCACTGCTCTCAATTCTTCTGGGTATATACATAGTAGTGTATTACTGGATCTTATGGCAAATATATATTCAAATTATTTAGGAACTTTCAAACAATCATCCACAATGGTTGAACCATTCTACATTCGCATTAACAGTGAATAAGCATTCCTATCTCGCCACATCCTTTCCAACACAAAAGTTTTCTGACTTTTCAATAGTGGCCATTCTAATATGTGTGAAATGATATCTCATTGTAATTTTGATTTGCATATACCTAATTTCTAGAGGTGTTGGACATTTTTTCATGGGCTTTTCACCATTTCTATTTCTTCTTTAGACCACTGTCATTCAAGTCTTTTGCCCATCTTTTAATCAGGTAATTTATTTTGTAGTTGTTGCATTGTGTGATCTCTTTATATATCACATATATTAAACACTTATCAGATATGTGACTGCCAAATAATTTCTCCCATAGAGTTGCCTGCCTTTTCTCCCTTTGACCAAAGTTCTTTGAAGTGAAAAAGTATTTAATTTTGAGTAGGTTCTATTTGTATATTTTTTCTTTTGTTGCTCATGCTTTGGGTGTAAGGTTTAAGAAACTGTCACCTACCACAAGGTCTTGAAGATGTTTTCCTACATTTTCTTCTAGGATTTTTATATTTAGGTCTTTGAAACATTATTAATTTCATATAATATTAATTATTAAATAATAAAATATTAATTTAATATAATAGTAATATAAGATTAATTTAATAAAATGTTAATTTATATATAAGGTATTAGATAAGGGTCTTCTTTCTTTCTTTTGGATATGGCTATCTTGTTCCACCAACACCATTTTTTGAATAGACTGTACTGGCACAACTGAGTGGGCTTGATACCTTTGTCAAAAATCACTTGACTGTAAATGTGGGGGTCTATTTTTGAGAACCTATTTCCTTCAGTCTATCTGACCATCTTTATGCCAGTGCTATGCTGTTTTTACCAGTGTAGCTAAGTATATGCTTTAAAGTCAGAAAATGAGAATTCTACAATTTAGTTTTTAATGAAATTTTTGGCCATTCAGGTCCACTTACCCTTCCAAATAAATTTGATAATTGACTTTTCCACTTCTACAGAAAAACTGTTGGAGCTTTATTGGAATTGCATTGAATCAGTATATCAGTTTGGGTATAATTGATGAATGAATATGAGAGCACAACATATCAAAACCTATGGGACACCAGAAAGGCAGTATTGAGAAGGAAATTTATAGCTGATTGCTTACATTAAAAAACGAAAAAGAGCTAAAATTGAAGATCTAACTGAACACCTAGAGGAACTATTAAAAAAAAAAAAAAAAACAACAGCAAAATAATCCCAAACCAAGCTGAAGGAAAGAAAAAGCAAAGATTAGAGCAGAAATAAATGAAATTGAAAACAAATAAAACAATAGAGAGGAAAAACAAAATGAAAATTGGTTCTTTAAGAAATCAAAATATTGACAAACTTTTAGCTTGACTGACAAAGAAAAAAAGAGAGAAGTCCCAAATAAATAAAATTAGAACTGAGGTGGGGGACATTACCACTGTCCCTGCAGAAATAAGAGTGATCATAAGAGGGTGAACAACTGTATACTAAAAAACTGGACAATGTAGACTAGATGGACAAATTCTTAGAAATTCATGAGCCACCTACACTGACCCTAGAAGAAACAGAAGACCTCAACAAACCAATCACAAGTGAAGATATTGAAGCTGTCATCAAAGTCCTTTCAAAGATGAAAAAACCAGGACAAAATGGCTTCAAAAGTGAATTCTACCAATTATTAAATAACGATCCAATACCAATGCTGCTTAAGCTTTTCCAAACAACTTAATAAGGAAAAATGCAGCCAAACTCACCCTATGAAGGCAACATATCCCTAATACCCAAACCAGATAAAGATACTACCCTGATAGACTGGCTGCTGAGCATATCCACACCTACTGCATGGTGTCACTCACCAGTGAACCTCTAGTCCAGCTGCAGATGTTCAACGTGATGCCACACCGCCATCAGCACTCCCACATCCACTCCCACCTCCACCTCCACCAGAAGGACCCCTTCCATCAAGGTTCAGCAGATCCAGCCCACCCACTGGTTGGCCCCCTGACTGCTGGCCCTCACTTGGCTCACCTCCCCTATCCCCAGGGCACCTTCCTTAGCCCTCTGCTTGGACAGCCACCCTGTGAGAATTAGATGCTCCTCCATGCAGTTTTTGGTTATCCCTATCCCCCTGAGACCTGCCTGGAGCCATCCAGCCCACCATGTCAGCAGCTCACTCACTGCAGACTATGCATGCCAAGTCGGGTGAGCTGCAGAGAGTGGCCATGGAGCAGCAGTGGCTGCATGGACACCCCCACATGCACTGCGGCCATCTATGAAATCAGGAAGTTTACTATAGCAGATTGAAAAAAGAAGGTGACAAGCAGTTATAAATTATTTATTTGTTAACATTGGCTGTGGGAACCCTAATTCTTGAGGGGAGATACAGGACTTTTTACACACAATAAGAGCTACAAAAGCAAAAAAAAATCTAAATATTTCTTTATATATTAAAAAACCCCACAACTTAAAATGAATTGGCATAATAATGTTCATTTGTAGAGAGGATTCCTTGAGACTGATTGGGTCTCCCTGCATGACAGTCCCCCAGAAACTAGTCCATCCTGGACTGGACTGAAACTCAGAAAACTTCCTTTGCAATCTTGGAGTTCAGTTTTAGTTTTCATTTCCCTCTCTCATTTTTC
This sequence comes from Tolypeutes matacus, assembly GCA_026826555.1. Taxonomy (NCBI): domain Eukaryota; kingdom Metazoa; phylum Chordata; class Mammalia; order Cingulata; family Chlamyphoridae; genus Tolypeutes; species Tolypeutes matacus. The sequence continues at coordinate 399,494 of JAKSZT010020697.1, read as the reverse complement.
AGTAGGTGCTAGAATCCAGCCTGTATCCATCACTGTGCACAAAGCACACTGGTTAGGTGTGTTCCAAAACCTGCCAGGTTTGCAGTTAGGCAGCATATGAGTTTGGAGTCCAGGAGCTATAATATATATATATTTTTTATTTTACTAAATTGTAGAAAATCTTCATAATTTGAGAAAGTCCTGTAGCCTGGCTTTTTAGTTCTGTAAATAAATAATTTTAAAACAGCCTTTTTCTTCCATCCACAAAATGGTTTTCTATTTTTTTCCAGATGTCACTAATTGTGTAGTCTTCCCAGCTATTGATAGAATACAGAGTTGATTTTTCAATAAAAAGTTATATATAGTGTCAATTTTATTAAAGGGAGCAGATGGGTGTTACTAATTACAAATGGGCAAAAGCTTAGGACTAGATTTGGTCATAGCGGTGAGCATCCAGGAATTTGCAAGGACAATGTTACAGACTATTTTGCTACTTTGAACTTCACTTCTGTCTGTTCCTAGCATGTTCTTTGCCAGTGGTGCAGACATCTGTCAGTTTTGCATAGGAGTGCTGAAGATATATGTCCATTTTATTCTGCCTGGTGCCACCTTTGTTCTCTCTCCCTGCAGGGGGTGAAAGAAATGCATTTGTGTGTGTCTTATTGTAGGTTTCCTTATAGATTTCTATGCACATACATTTGATTGTTCTGGATGAATTACCTTCTTTAATATTCTGAAAATTTCACAAACATTGTAGAAAATTAAAGAAAATGATTCCATACAAATCACTTGGTGCATGAAAGACCAAGGACATAGGCTTGCCAAAGGACTCTGTTAGAAACATGCCCTCTAGTGTATTAACATAGTTAATGTGCATCATGACTTGGCTCTTCTTGTGGTGAGGAGCACACCAGGCCATCCTTGGCACAGAATGAGGCTGCTTCTGAGTGAGTTGAGATCTTGACATGAACGTAGTTGTGGATGGCAGCTTGCCTTTCTACCCCAAGAGTAGGTCTGGGCAGGGTGACCCACATCAGACTGGGTCCCATGTAAGTCTCTTGCTTCATCCTGGAAGTAGGAGCAAGAGTCCCAGCTACAAATATGAAGTCAAGGAAAAGCAGCCTTCCCCCTGGTCCTCCCTGGGAGGTACTGTCTTTTAAGGGGTCAGGCACTTTAGAGCAAAGCTATCTTGGATAGACCCTACTTCTACTTTGAGCTGCAAACACAATGCACTTTCTCCAAAGTATAAGGTGGGGAAATTTTGGGGATGTCTTCATCTGTTGATCAAGCTTTCTACCAGGAACTCTTGAGGGCTACTTGTGCCATTGTTACACCCTTGTAATGTGGTGGTCAAAGCAAAGATTTGTTAGGCCACAAGAGATAAACTCGTGGTTTGGAGAACATGAGTCTAATCCAGGATCCAAGCCACATTGGAGGAAGTCAGAAAGCCTGATCCTTTGACCCAGAACCAGCAGACATTGGCTCATATTCAGATTCTGGATATGGACCTCCTCAGGGCCATTTCCAGCTTAATTCTAGCCATGATTGATCTTAGTTGGGACAGAGGGTTGTCTGTTGAATATTTTGGAGTTTTGCTCTTTCTTCTTTTTCTCATTCAATTTCTGCCTTAACTTTTACTCTTCATGTGAGGCCCCAGCTCAAATTAGCCCTTTGTCTTCAAGGTTCTGGCCACACTGGGTGGTAGTGAGGTGTCATCATGGTGGTTTGGTCCTGTGGTTTCTCCTGCAACTCTGAGGGTTCTGCTCCATTCTGGACAGCAAGCATCTCCTTTCCCACTGCATCCATGCTCTGCCACCATCACCCCCACTTCCCTCCCATCTATTTGGTTTGTTTTTTGGTAGATCACAATGCCTACCTTGGTTCATTTAAACCTTTTTCATTGCCTCTCTTCATGATCCATTTTTCCAAAGAAAAGAGTGAAGTACTTTGCAGTCTGTGTTTGAAAAATGTCTGAAGGTGTATTCCTGTTAGATTTGGCTCCCCACCATATCCCAAGGTGATGCTCTGAGATTCTTCTGTTTGAGAAATCTGAAAACTGAAGCCCTCATCTGCTTGGCTACAATTTGTTTAGGATGGCCCCAGAGAGGCACAGTGTCTTTGAAGCCACACCTTGTTGGTTTCCTTTTGGACTTTCCTTCTTTTTGTTTGCAATTTTGGGTTGCTTTTTTGTGTTTTGTATGTATGTTGTTTAGTGCCCTCAGTGTGGCCTTAATGGCTCACCAATGAAGCAGAACAGCAAACATTGAAGATAACTGTAAATACAAGTAGTTTGCTACAAAGCAACACAATGTAAACAGAGTAGGCACCTAGAGATTGTGGCTTCTGTGTTCTCCATTTGAGTATTCTATGATTTTTTGGAAATATTTGTGGAATTAAATAAAACTGAGCTACACTACGAAAAAGTAAAGAAAATTACAGACCCATAATCCTAATGAGTATAGATGCAAAAGTCTTCAGCCCAATACTTACAAACAGAATCCAAAAGCACATTAAATGAATTATACACAAAGATCAAGTGGGTTTTATCCCAGGTAGGCAAGTGTGGAACAACACAAGAATATTAATTAGTTTTATAAACCACATTGATAAATTGAAGAAGAAAAACTGCATGATCCTCTCGATTGATGCAGAAAAGGCATTTGATAAAATACCACCCTTTTCTTGATTTGCTAACTTTTTACATTTACTGTTTAGGTTTCTCCAGCTTCCTAGGATGGTAGAAACCATAATATCTACTAACTTGGAGAAGTTATTAAGATTTATAATGCTTTGTTTCCTTTCATTGTTTATCATATAATGGGTAGTTAATCAGAGGTTCCAAAATTTTTACACATAAATATCTTTTAAGAGCTCATCTATAGCTTCATGTAAAAAATTCCAAACATTTGTGTTTGTTGTATTTTCTTTTGTGAAATACCAGTGTATTTTCATTGTTCATTTTGCATGTGCCTTTCAAATTCTGTGATGAACAATTTCATAATAAAATATCACTGATTTGTCTTTTGATCTTTCTGGGCATTCAGAGAATAGAACATGGATTGGAATGCTGCCATAACTAAGTAAGCTTTACTTCATCACAGTTTCTGTGGTTTGACCTGAGTTTATGACTTTGTTTATCCTCCAGTTTATTTCATTTATTTATTTCTCTTTCACTCTCTCATTCCTTCCCTCCCTGTATCACTGTTTCTCTCTCTCTCTCATTATTGAGAAGATTTTATCTTTCTCTAAACATATAGTAGAAAATGGCCACAACAAATTAAGCCCTTTGTTTATAAGCCCTTGCAAGGTTTGAAAGTTGAAATTCCTGGGTACCATTTTTAACATTTTTGGAAAAAGACAATCTGATGTTGTCAGCTTGCACTGTGTTCACTCCTGGCCAAATCAGTGTGGTTGAAGGTGAAAAGAACAGGGTAATAATTTGCCCCTGGAGGCCATTTCATGCTCTGTGTGTCCCTGTGTGTGAGTGTGTGTATACACTTCCATTTAAGTAAGCAACTAGCAGTCCTAAAGAAGAGACAAATCAGCTAATAAATTCCAGTTGGGGTGTCCTCCAATACAGAGTCTAGAGGCAAAACTATAGATGGAAATAGATGTGACTTTACTTCATCTGTGGGATAAATTTGCAACTAAATTAATAAAGTGTAAGAGCTGCAATATATGCATAAGTGACTCCCTGAGTCTTGAAGTTTCAATATCAGTGAGGCCCACACATCCTTAATCATCTCTGACAGCATTTTTGAACACTATTCCTTTTTCTCTTCCCACTGCCACACAGGCTTTTTGTTAACATAGAATCCTGAAACAAGCCATGTACTTAAGGTCTTTGACCTTGGAATTCTTATACTGAGCACACATTGGCCCTGGTTTCTTTATGGCTCCAAACTTCCTTTCCTTGAGGTCTTCTTGAAATGTCATATTGTGTGCTGGTTTCACCGGAAGCTCAGTAAAACATAGCATGCCCTATTGATTCACTCCTTTCTACCTGGTTTCTTTGCTCTTTAGCAGTTGTCAACATCTGATATATTACATGCCTATTTTATTTGATTATAATATTTCACCATCAAAAGAATGCAGACATTCTTGTTGCACACTGTATGCCCATTGCCTAGACAGTGTCAGTCTGAAAGTTAGACCTCAATACGTATTCCTCAAATGAAAAACCGATTTTCTCATGAAAACCTTAGAATACATGACTTTGAGGAATATTATGAAAGTGAGCCCTGAATAGCCATAAGAGACACCTAAGGGGAACAGTTTCATAAATAAAGTATGAAAATATTTGCTTGAGTCCAAATGTAAATTATAGATATGTAAGTAATGACTGATTTTTTGAAAAATGAGTCATGTTATTTTTTGTCTATTTACTTTTAGTAACATCTAACTCCATATGGAGTTAGAAAATGATACACACATTTCACAGTTTCTTCTCCTGGGATTTACAGTGGACCTAGAATGGCAGCCTCTCATCTATGGGCTCTTCCTGACTATATACCTGGTCACCTTCACTGGGAACCTGCTCATCATCCTGACCACCATCACTGACTCCCACCTCCATACACCCATGTATTTCCTCCTTTCCAACCTATTGGTTTGTGACATTTCGTTCACCTCCACCATTATACCAAAGATGTTGGTGACACATAGAGATGCAGAGTAGGGTCATAAGCTATGCAGGTTGCCTCACCCAGATGTACTATTCTGTGGTCTTTGGAGTGGTAGACATCTTTCTCCTGGCTGTGATGGCCTATGACAGCTTTGTGGCCATCTGCCACTCCCTGCACTACACAGTCATCATGCATCCCCTGTTCTGCATTCTACTTGTTCTAGGGTCCTGAATTCTGAGTGCCCTGCATTACTTGTTACATACCTTAGTGATGTTGTGATGGTCCTTTCATGCACCCTTGGAAATCCCACACCTTTTCTGTGACCTTAATCAGATGGTTCAACTTTCCTGTTTTGACAACTTCATCAATGACATAGTGATGTATTTTGGAGCTGGGGTGCTGGGAGTGGGTCCTCTTGCTGGCATCCTATTCTCTTACTCTAAGATTCTTTCCTTTGTATGTGTAATCTCATCTATTCAAGGGAAATATAAAGTATTTTCCACCTCACCTCATAATGTTCTCCTTATTTTACTGTACAAGTCTAAGGTTGTACCTTAGTCCTGCTGATTCAAACAACAGATATTCTAGTGCAACAGCCTCAGTGATATACACTGTGGTCCCACCCATGCTGAATAAAGACATAAAGTGGGCTCTGAAAAGATTTCTAAGGGGGATTGCATAAGAGTGTCATTTGTCTTGAGTTTGAAGAAGAGCATGTGATTGTAAGACTCAACACCTCAGCACTAAGAGCTTCAATTCTTTAAACAATCCATGAAACTAGAACTTACCTTGGAGCCAGAAATGACCTTATATATGATCAATTAAAAATTAAATCATATACTGTATTTATTTATATTGCTGTGATGATTTATATCTATACATTTAATTAGGAAATCTTGGTGTCTTTGTGATATTTAGGGATTGTAAAGCAAGACTAGATTTCATGTTCTATATTATGCCAATGGATAAAAACTATGAATTCTTTCCATTTCTCTAAACAAAATATCATCCCTTTTTCTACATTTGTCATAAACTTTAGGGCACTTGTAGGAAAAAACTGTGTTTTCTCTATTCAATATTTTTTTTTATCATCAATTTGTTAAAACTACCTTCAATCCTTATGAAGAAAGAATTACTTACTGAAGAGCTTGAAATCATGCCCCAAATGCTTCCTGGAATGTTCTGATGCAGGGTCATGAGTTATTAAATCACAAAAATGCATTTCCTTCCAATATCTCCTAGTTTCCTGCAAGTTAACTACAAATGGTAGTTCCTGTTTAAAACAGTTGTTTGAAATAAACTTAAGTAAGAAAGTAATCAAGTCTCTGTGGCAATGCCAAATAATAAGCAGTAGCCAAGTGTTCTGAATGCCCTTAAGTCTTTTTACATTAATTATTGATTCAGCTAATTATCACTGCATACCAAATAGTCTCAAAGCAGTTGATTTATGATAATGCTTCTTTTACAGCAGCCAAATCTGTGGTGTGGAGATATTTGGATCTGTGCAATACTGCTCATTGTAGTGTAGCCAGCTGTGTGTCAGCTATAGAGGCTCTGGTAGACTTGGCTGGGCTCCCTATCATATTGGGGTTTAGGTTGCTATAGGTTGGTCTAGGGTGTGCTCAACTGTGCAATAATTTCCCCACTTGACTTCATACTGCACCAGGCTAAGCTGGAGTTTCTCACAATGCTGAGGTAGAGGCCTATGGGAGATTAGCAAAAACATGATGAGGCCTCTTGAGGCAAACCGTCATTTTCACCATATTCTCTTAGTCAAAGCAAATTAAACACTTTAAGTCCAGCCCAGAATTAAAGGAGGATAAATAGGCTCTGTGTCCTAGTAGAAGGTACTGCATCATTAAATTGAAAAGACAATGATTCAGAGGAAAGTAGAAAATGGGGACCCCTCTGCAAACAGTCCACCCAAGAATTGATTCCAATTAAATTAAATACACTTTTCTTGTGATTCTTAAAACCCCAAGTCTTGAATGATGATGCCTTCTTTTCATCTTAAGCAGCATTGTTAAATTCTTAAAGTGAATGACAGTCAAACTATATACTTCATAAGCAGCATTGTAATTTCTACTCCATATCATCATGGTTTTCCCAAATATAAAAATTCCCTTCCTGCTCCTTGCCTCCAGATCAACATTTTTATGCTAAGAAGAAATACAACTTTTTCCTTCTCTATAACCTCCTCAAGTGCAGGATCTCTTGTCTGACTCATTAATTAATTTAACAGGAGAACTCTTGTTTCACTTATGAACTCTTGATGACCCACAGGAGCTCAGGAAGTTCTGTAGACAGCAATGAGTAAGGAAGAATAGGTTTTACCTGAAATTACTCCAGAGACACAGAGATGCTTCCTGTGCATATGATGGAAAAGGCCCCCAAATGGAAAATTCTCTAGTGGTTAACCATGGAGGGTCCTTTGGGCTTTACTCCATCAATTCTTTCAACCTTATGCTGTTCCCACTTGCCATGCTTCGATCCCTGTGTGTTCTCTATTTCCATAGCTGTGACATTCCTTCTCTAGATCTGATCTTATCTCTGCTTCTATGTTCTCACCATAACATCATTTTTTATTCTTCATTTTGTCATTATGTAAAAGCTATTTACCAGTGGTCGGTGATGAGGGGAATGCACAGATATTGCTTACTGGGTGCAGAGTTTCTGATTGAGGGCAAGAGAAATTTATTTATAGGATGTTGGTGATGGCATCACAATACAGTGAATATAATTACTACTAGTGAATACTACACTTGAAAGTGGTATAATAAAACATGGATTTTCAGTTGTATTTCTGTTACTACAAAAATTAAAAACATACACTTGTTTGTTTTTTAGTGTTTAAATGAATAAAAATAAAAATAGATCCATTAATCACAGAAACTGATCTCCATCCAAGTATAAGGGGGTAAAATTAAAAGAGAAATTATCTACAAGGTGGTGTGAACAGGCCATGGTGTATAAAAGACTTAAATATATTTCTTAAAATTAATAAACATTTTATAAATGAGGGACTACATAACAGGCCTAATCTGTGTTCCATGAATTACATTCCTAATTGATTTGGCAAAGCATCATCAAGCAAAAGCATGTAGTGTCTACATTTTATGTGAAATGCACCCAGTTCCTCCAGTTGGTTGAAGTGGAGAAGAGGAAATTTTGGAGGCAATGACAACAGCTGTATACTCATTCTAAGTTAGTGCTTTGGAGATCCAAGGGAACTACTCAAGATATGTTCCTCAGTCTTTGACCTTGTAAAACCTGTATTTCAAAGATTAGATAAGCTTTTAGGTGGCTAGACCAGTGGAAAGAAGAAGCGTTCATGGAGAACAAATAATAAAAACTGGATTCATGAGTCTCAGAACCTGGTCTCTTAGGAACAAATAATAAGTAGGATTTTTTTTCTGTTCAACATAGTTTCCAAAAGTGATAAGAATAACGAATAATTGGAGTAACAAGAAGGAAATGCACCTAAGGAGCAGCTTTGAGGAAGCTGTAAATACCTCCTCTCTGGCTGCCCCACAGCTTGTGCAATCTCGGGCTAGATGGAGAATGGTGGTTTCCTTGGGGTCCTAGCTGTGGCTAAGGAACCAATGACTGACTCCTTCCTGCTTTATTGTCTAGGAACAGAGCTTCATTGTCCATCCTCAAGGACTCAAAATGGAATTCAGATTTCCACCTGGAGAACTTCCTTTCTGAGAAACAATCCAAGTGAGTCAGAGAGCCAAACAGATACAGAATGAAGGTTGCAGGTTGAATGAAAGCTGAGAGATTTTATTTGATATCATCTGAGTGCTAATTCATTCTAGGCCAGGTCTTAGATTTCCTTGCTTGCTTGTTTAATTAAAGAATTTTATATTTGTTATATTTTTTTAGAAAAAGAAGATTCCTTTGAGTTCAACAATGCAGGAGGTTATGGTTAACAATTAAATAAAGGGAATGGAAGCCCAATTAGAATAAGGTATATAAGGGATAATGTGAATCTAGGAAAAGGAGAACAATGTCCAAGGAGCACTGCAATTAAGAAAGGAAAAAACTGGGATATTAGCAGTGGAGTTATGTGCAGTGAAAAGAGGCCACATCTTTTTTTTATTTTCAAGACAGGACACATTGAGCTTTCCTGTGTATTGGTGGGAAATTTCCAGTCAAATGCAAGTAGATACTTTTTGCAACAAAATATACATAAAACATACATACATGTTCACATTGGCTTTCAACTGAAATACAATTTTTATTTTTTAATTTAAAAAAAATTAAATTCATGTTATGCATGTTTGTTTTGTAAGTTCACGATGTTTACTGAACACCTATAGTTTATGTATGTTCATGTATGAATGATATGCTTCAATAAATTGTTTAAAAATTTTTTTGAGTGCAATCCTTTCTTAAAATTTATTTTTATTTTTAAAAAGATATTTAGACTAAATAAATGTGACATAAAAAGTGTAGGGGATTCCCATATGCCCCACTCTATACCCCACTCACACTTTCCCACATTCACAACATCCTTCATTATTGTGGTACATTTGTTACAACTGATGAACACATATTGGAGCATTGCCACTAAGTGTGGATTGTAGTTTACATTATAGTTTAAACTCTCTCCCACTCATATTTTTTCATTATAACAAGATATATAATGGTCTTTATCCATCACCAAAACATCATTTAAGACAATTTCAATATCCTGAAAATGCCAACATATTACACTGATTTTTTTTTTAAAGATAATTAGGTTACATAAATGTTACATAAAATCATAGGGAATTCCCATACGCCCTGCTACCCATGACTTCCACATTTTCCCACATTAACAACATACTTCACTATTGTGTTACATTCACTGCAATTGATGAAATATTTTGAAACATTGTCACTAACTATGGATTAAAGTTTACAATGTAGTTTACACTTTTTCTCACTCAATTCTGTAGTTATGAGAAGATAAATAATGGCCTGTATCTGTCATTGCAGTGACATTCCAGAGAATTCCCAATTCCCAAAAGTGGCCCCACATTACACCTGTTTTTCCCTCTCCCTCCCCTCAGAACCTTCAGTGGCCACTGCCTCCACATCAATGATATAAGTTCTTCCATTGCTAGAATCACAATAAATCTATAGTAGAATACCAAAAGTCTACTTTACTCCATAGTTCATTCCCTATTCTGTGGATATGGGGATGGTGATGTACACCCCACCTCTAATTGATAATTTAAAGGGGGCTGTGATCCATTAAGGCAGATGGATGGGACTTTCTTGCTTGCATTTGTAGACTCTCTTGGTTCCTTGATATGATTGTTGCCCATCATCACCTCTTTGTTACTTGTACTGGGTAAGACCAATGAACTGGAGAGTAGGTGTTCTAACTCCATTGTGCACAGCTGGCACATGGACAGCCTATAGATTTAAGTCTCTTGGATATACATCTACCAACTCTAGCACTAATTATAGATTCAAATAAAAAGACAAAACATCTATGTTTAGGGAAAACACAACTAAGACCAATTCTGTTACACTGGGGAGCATAAATTCCACTGTACATCCAACTAGCAAGGCACCAAACTCCTGAGCTATCTGCCCTGACTATAGTGCCTGGATGTTTCCAAAGCCCTCAGGAGGCTTGCTATTTGGGGTACTGTCTACTTTGGCAGTCAATGAGATCCTGCTGAGACATGCATAAGTGTAACCTCTGGAAAGACATCTTGACTCACTTTGAAGTCTTTTAGCCATATAAACTCATTTGCCTTTACATTTTCAACCTTTTGGTCAAGGCCTCGCTTCAGTTGGATTGCTAGCTGCTGTTTGGTAGTAACCCCTATGTGCGTGGGAGGATCGTCCCTGGGGTCATGACCCATCCTGGGGGGAAGCAATGTATTTATGTACTGAATTTGGCTTAGAGAGAGGCCACATTTGATGATGCTCAAGGCTCCCAGGAGGCAACACTTTTATTTATTTATTTTTTTGTTTACATTTTAAAAGATGCTTAGATTACATAAATGTTACACGAAAATTACAAGGATTCACATGTTCACAACTTCCCACACCATAAACATCTTCATTAGTGTGGCACATCACCTGCAATGGATATACAAATCCTGGGGCTTTGCATTAAGTATGGACCATAGTTCACATTGTAGGCCACACTCTCTGCCACACAGTTCTGCATGTTATATGCTGATGTAAAATGGCCTATATCTGTCATTGTAATATCACTCAGGATAATTCCCAAGTCCTGAAAAAGCACCTGTATTACAACTGCTTTTCCCTTCCCTGCCCCAAAAGTGCCCAGTGGCCACCGGCTCCACCTCACTGTTGTAATTTCTTCCATTGCTTGAATCACAATATATCTACAACAGAATACCAGTGAGCCCAGTCTAGTCCATAGCTCTTGCCCCAATCCTGAGGAGTTTTGGATGGTGATGTCCACTCCACCTCCAAGTGAGGGGGGCTTATATCCCATGGATACAATGGATGAGATTACCCTTCCTGCAGCTGCATACTCTCTCCATTCCCTGGAATCACCGTTGTCCATCATCATCTCCTTACAGGTGATGAGTTAGTCCATTGAGCTATAGAGTAGGAGTTGCAGTGCCACCAAGATTCCAAGCACAGCTGACACATGGGCAGGCCAAAGGCTCCATTCTCTATATGTAAACCTACAAACTCTGGCCTCACATATAGGTTTGAATAGAAGGGACTTATGGACCATGTGCAGGGAGGACTTATGAGTCCAACTCTGTCACTCTAAGGAGCACAGATTCCAAAGTAGAGCCCACTGATAAGGCATCAATCTCTGGAGCTATCCCCCCTTCTTGGGTGTCTCCAGAGCCCTCTGGAGTCCCTCTGTGTGGGGTGATATCCACTTTAGTGTTCTATGAGATCCTACTGAGGTGTGCATAAGCGTTACCTCGGGGATGACCACTGACTCTCTTTGAAGTCTCTTAGCCACATGAACTCATTTGTCTTTACCTTTTCCCCCTTTTATTCAAGGTTTTTTTGCAGTGGTATTGCTAGTTGGCACTTGATGTTAATCTGTAATTGCCAGGGAGGCTCATTACTGGGAATCATGTCCCACATTGGGGGGAAGGTAATGCATTCATATGCTGAGTTTGGCTTAGGGAGAAGCCACATTTGAGCAACAAGGAGGCTCTGAGGTGGCAACCCTTAGGCACCCCTAGCAGTAGGCTAAGTTTCAATTACAAGAGCAAAGACTCATAAGGCTAGTCATCAATAACAAGAACACATTAGTGGACCATCCTCCTTTGCCAGACACTGTCCCTGCACTTGGGGGACTGTTGCTGCTCCCTTGGAGAATGTGACAGAGCTTGCCAGGCTGGGTATTCAGTATTCCCTCATTTATTGAGTGATTGTACATTCACTGTGACTGTGCCTCACCCCTTGATCATTTGGAAAATTTTATATATCTTTCATATATTCAGATGAACTTCCTCCCATGAGCCCCCATCCCAGACATCCCCCAACAATTATCCTCTGCAGCTCCCATTGTAACCCTTCTGTGAGCTAAACCTTCCTTGAAGATGAAGCCCATATAAAAACCAAGTATAATTAATAGGAAAATGAAATAATAATGATAAGCTTAAATGTAAGAGATAAAATACATGGAAACTCAGGAAAAAAAACTAAAACTAAACTAAAATTAAAGGATTGGGACTTTCAAAAAATGGAAAAAAACAAAAAAATTAGAAAATATTTATTACTGTTATTTTTCCTTTTATCATAGCATTATCGGGTGTCCAGTCTGTACTGTGGCACCTTCCTCCTCTTATTCCCCAGTGTCTCCCAATTTTTCATTTAATTTTCAAAGAAGTTTTAGGTCACAGCAAAGTCATACTCAAAATACTAGAGACTCTCATATACCCAACCTCCTCCCCCTTTCCTCACCCCATATTAAAACTTTTTTATGTGGATGGTAACAATGTTATAACTGTTATACAGATTGTGAAACATAGTTACTAAACATTGTCAATGGTTTACATTATAATTTACAATTTAGATGGTACAGTTTAATAATTCTTGATGATATTTACCATGTCCTGTGTCCATTACGTTAAGGAAATGAAAAACATTTCCCCTGCCCACTAAATGCCACATTTGATCTTTTCTGTTCCTTCCTCCTCATCCCCCTGGGGCACATGACACACCCCTCTCTTGACTCATTGGATGACAAGATTCATAGTTACATGCAACAAGAGGTTTTGACACACTGATTATCCTCCCCTGTTAGGGTTCACCCTTGCTCCTAACAGACACCCACCTGTCTGTTTCTGGGCGAATGGGTCCTTCCAAAGATGGGGGTCCATCTCCTTCCTACTCACCATGTGGGTCTCCCCTCCCCAACACAACACATTATGACAGGATGAACACTCACACACTCCCCAGAAGCCTACTCCAGATGAGCCCCATCTTCAATGCCCCCCCCCCAACCTACACCCTAAACCAGTGACACTACCTTGTCATATTGCCATAAAAGCATTCCCACTCCTGCACTTTCAACCTCATACCCACAAATCCGATGTTCACCTAGTCCCTCTCCCATCTCTCACCCCAGTATCCTGGGTATTCTAACCCACCCTTCCTAACCTACCCATCTGTCACCACTGCACCACCAAACCCAGTAATATCACTACACACCTGTCCTATCCTTCAATGTGCAACTATACTCTATCACTTTACTATAGATTATGTCTGTATGGGTGATGGCTCACAACCTTCTCTTCTCTTTCTCTCCCTTGTTAACCTATCTTTCAGACAATGGTTCTCAGAGACTGCTCACTTAGGAGGCAAATTTTAGGCACCCTGTAATAGTAGGCTAAGTTTCCATTTCAAGAGTAAAGGTTCACAAGTACAGTCATCAATATCAAGAGCCCATCAATGAACCATCTTCCTTCCCTAGTCATTACCCCTGTGCTTGGGGGATTCTTGTTGTTCCCTTACAAAATGTGGCTGAGCTCCCTAGGATGAGAATTTGATAGTCCTTCAGTTATTGTGTGAATCTCCACTCACCTTGACAATGCCCCAAGAACATTTGATCACCTTTATATGCCTTATATGTATGCCCAGGTGAGCTTCCTCCCATGTGTCTCTCGAGACCAATGATCCTACCCTGCCACATTTGGAACCCTTCTGTGATCCAAAAGTTCTTCAAAACTGAAGCCAGTAAAATAGCCAAATCCAATTAATGAGAAAATGAAATGATGATAGTTTTGAAGATAAGAAACAAAATACAAAAAAAAAAAAAAAAAAAGAACATAAAATATTTAAGATAATAGAAACTAATAAAAAAATATTTTACAAAACTTTGTTCGGCATTTTGCATTTCATCAGTGTAAGATCTATTGTCCTATATGTACAGTGACATTTTCTACCATTTATTTCACCTGTGTCTTACTTTTTTTCATATTGTCTTCAAAGAAGTTTTAGGTTACAGAAAATGCACATACTGAATAATGGGGATTCCCATATACACAACATCCTGACCCTTTCCCACCTTACCCTTTTAATAACATTTTATATGTGAATAGTATGTTTGTTACAGCTGATGTACAAATATTGGAAGAGAGCTGCCAACCATGGTCAATGGTTTACATTATAGTTTTCAATTTGGATCATATATTTTCATAAATTTTGATGCAATTTAACATGACCTGTATCCACCACAGCAAGATTGTGTAGAACACTTCCATCAGCCCCAAAATGTCCCCTGATCCATCTATTCTATTTCTCCCTCCTCCTCCCCTGGGCACCCATGGCAACCACTAGGCTTCACTCCTTGAAAGAAAGTCTTCATAGTTACTTGCAACAACACTGAGAACTTCACACACTGGTCTGTCCTCCCCTGTTAGGCACCAACCATGCTCTCACCCCTCTATTTGAGAACATCATGGGCCTCCCCAGGATGGGAGTCCACCAACTTACTGCTCATTATGTGGGTCTCCACCCATTGATATTAACACAATATGGCAAGATGAACACTCACACTCTCCCTAGAAGCCTGCTCCAGGTGTGCCCTGTAATGAATGTCCCCCATATCCGGCACCCCAAACCAGCAACCTTCACTTGCCGTATTGACAACAGAGCCTTTCCAAAATCCTAGGTTCAATCATGTACCCACCAATCCCCAGTACTCACCTGCTCCCTCCCCCAAACCTCTTCCCAGTTCCATGGACATTCCAACCCATCCTCGCCATCCCACCGTCCTGATATATGATGTTTAAAACACTTTTTATTTTTTTAAAGATACTTTTGATTACATAAATGTTACATAAAAAAGGGGGGATTCTCATAAGCCCCATTCCCTATCAATCCACACTTTCCAACATTAACAACATCCTTCTTTAGTGTGGCATATTTGTTACAACTGATGAACACTTAATTGAAACATTTCCATTAACCATGTATGAGTTTATATTATAGATTACACTCTGTTCCACACAATTTTGTAAGTCATGACAATATATGTAATGGCTTGCATCCTTTATTGCAACATCATAGAACAATTCCAAAATCCTATATATGCCCATAGTACACCTATTTTCCCTTTCCTTCTCCTTATAACCTCTGGTGGCAACTGCACCAACATCAATGATAAAAGTTCTTTCATTGCTAGAATAACTGTAAGTCTATGATATAATAATAGTAGGTCTAATTTAGTTCATTTTTAATTCCCCAATTTTGAAGATTTTGGGATAGTGATGCTCATTCTGCCTCTAATTGAGAGTGGGCTTAGATCTCATGGAGCAGAGAGATTGCAATATTTTGCTTGCAGATGTAGACTCTCTGTGTTCCTTGGGATGGTATTGTCCATCATCATCTCCTTGTTAGTTGTCCTAACAAGGAGATGATGATGTTAGGTGATGCAACTCTGCAGAGATTCATAGACCAACTGGTACATGGAAGGATTTCAGTCTTTTGGACATACACATCAAGTTTAGTACTAAATAGAGATTCAAATATAAGGAGTAGAATAGTTATGTGTAGGGAAAACACAAATGAATACAACTCTGTCACACTTGGGAACATAAATTCCAAAGTAATGCCCAATAGCAGGATGCCAAACTCCTGAGCTGTGAGCCCAATATATAGTGTCTAGATGTCTCCAGAGCCCTCAGTAGCCCCATTATTTGAGGCAATACTGTGGCAGTCAATCAGATCCTGCTGAGATGGGCATAAGAGTAACCTCTGGGATGACCTCCTCAATCACTTTCAAGTCACTTAGCCATATAAACTCATTTGTCTTTAAACTTTTCTCCTTTAGTCAAAGTCTTTTTCCAGTTGCAATGCTAGATGTTGCTTGGTAGCAATCTATAAGTGACAGTGAGGCTCATTCCTGGGAGTAATATACCACTCCAAGGGGAAGGTATTTCATTTATATGCTGAGTTTGGCTTAGGGAGAGACCACTTTTGAGCAATAATGAGGTTTTCAGGAGGTTAACTCTTAGGCAATATATAATACCAATCTAAGTTTCAAATTCAAAAGAAAATGTTTATAAGTACAATTATCAATATCAAGGACCCATTGCAATGGTCTGTCCTCCTTCACTAGGCACTGTCCCTGTACTTGAGGTATTCTTAGTGTCCCATTAGAGAATTTAGCAGAGCTCTCAAGATTGGGAATTTGACAATTTTTTGATTATTGTGTGGAACTCCACCCAATGTGACAATACCTCATGAACACATGAACAAATTCATATGCCTTAGAAATATGCCCCAGGTGACTCCTCTCCCATGCATCCTTTGTCACTGACACCCCACACCAATGATCATCCACTGCCACAGTTGTGAGCCTTCTGTGATCCAAAACCTCTCTATAAATGAAGCCAATGAAATAACCAAATAAAATTAATAAGAAAATGAAATAATGATGGTATTAAAAATCAAAAGTAAAATACAAAAAAATTTAAAAATTTGAAATAATAAAAAAATTAGACCTTGTCTTTCCTCATTATAAGATCTGTTGTCTAGAATGTACAGAGACATTTTCTTCTGTAAATTCCACCCATGTCTAATTTTTTAAAAAATTTTATCTTCAAAGAAGGTTTAGGTTACTGAAAAGTAACATATAGAATATAGGGGATTCTCATATACCCAGCATCTTCACCCTTTACCCTGATCCCTTATTAATGAGATTTATATGTGGTACAATTGAGGTACAATTACAAAGCATTGGTAGTAACCATGGTAAATGATTTACATTATGATTTACATTTTGGACCATACATTTTTATAAATTTTTATGAAATTTAAAATGGCCTGTATCCATTATTGGCAGATCATGTAGAACAATTATAATGCACTAATTATGCCTTATATTCCATCTATTTATTCTTCCCTCCCTTTCCCCTTGGGGGAGGATACCTCTTGCCCTTGATATCACAAAAATTCCAGTCTTTTTAAATACCAGGCTTAGAAAGAGAGGTGTTGGGGTCATGGTCACCTCATCAGTGAGCAGAAAGGCACATTATAAAATTATACTTGTTTTGAGCCTCTCAAAAGATTTAAATGCCCAGTTTGGATAAACAATCAAGTCTTCACCTATTTTTCTCATGTATTGCAAGCTGTACTAGCTTCCAAATATGCATCTTTCAGCTTTTTCCTATATATTTATATAGATAATTATTCTCCAATTTCATTCAAAATTGAGCCCTCTGTAATTGTAACCAAAGTATCATGACATGTACATTTTAATTGCAAATTTAAGAAAACACACAACCCATGGTATTTCAATTTTCAATAACTAGAAAATTGTGCATTGATAAAATAGAATGCCCTCTTCACCATACAAATCAAAGGGGCAAGTGGATTTCCACAGATTTGTAAAAAATTATCCTTGGGAGGTTTCAGAGTGTGCTAGAGTCTGTATAGAGTGCATTTGATCTTCTTCTCCTGGTGCTCTTCATCTTCCAAGTTGTGTATTTTTAAAATGCATTAAAATGAGATTTTAAGATCCCCTTATTTGGTTTGCCTTCCACATCATCTTCCACCAAGCTCTGAGCTTGGAGAATTGTCAGGAGCTTAGTCAGAAGCACCTGGAACACCAGTGTCCAGTGGAAAGGTTCGCCATCAACCTTGCTATCATAGGTGTGGTGCTTCACCCAGGGCAGTGACATTGATCAAAGGCTTCCCAGATTTCTCCTATTTACCCAGGCCCAGGAACTCCTTGGTCCAGCTGGGTTTCACCAGCAACTATCTCTAAACACTTTCAGCACCTTTCAGTTCTGGTAACTTAGAAAGCCTGGCTCTCTGTTTGGCAAGTTTCTGTTTCTTTCTTGGCTCTGGCAGCATTTTTTTGGAAACAGATTTCACTCCATCTCTTGGAATCAAATTCAATACAGAACCCCAGGAAGAGGGTTGCATGGGCACTGGAGGGGAGACCGCTTTTCCAAACCCATGTTGTCTTTCGGGTCCTGAGTGTAGAGGGCGGCATTGTCCAGCCAAAGATCCTTTGGCTGCCAGCACTCTGAGTATGAAGATTTTTTTCATTCTTATCATTTTTTCAATCTTCTGTACATTTGTGCATGATCAAGCCACCACATTATGTAGCATGGTGACCTATGGAAACAGCTTCATAATGAAGATATATACATCGACATATGTGCTGTCCCTGTTTGCTCCCATAATGTATGGGTTGCAGAAATGGGCAATGGAGGAAGCTCTTTTTTCTTATTTTGACCTAGCACTGGTGAGGAGGTGGCCTGATGAGCTAAACAAGATTAGCAAGCAGGTAGTCATGATAGCTGTGTGATATAGCTTTCTATTCCTTTTGAAGAGCTCCAAATAAAATGTGAAATGAAGCAAATCATTTATCTCTTGTTCTCTTCAAGAGAAAATGCAAAGCCCCATGTCTTGCTAATATGGGCACTGGCCAATGAAAATGGTTCTTTCATTCAAGGGCAGCAGTTCTATTGGGAAGTATGGGATCCAGCAGTCCTGGCATCTGAAACAGGACAGGATGCTGTGGAGAACAGGACAGACATCAGTAAGCAAACAAGGGGATCCCGGGTGGGGTGTTGGGAGTGGCAGTGGGCTGGGGGTGGGTGGGAGAGGAGCAAGAATGTTGGTGGCTAGGCCCCAGTCAGTTCAGGTCCCCTGCACCCAGGAATGTCCCCACTCCCTCTTTAGGAACCATCCCTCTTTCCCTCAGTGGTTTTTGTAAATCATGCCTCTGTGACCAGGGGTCAGACAGGACACTTAGCGTCTGGAAGAAGCTGCGAAATAGCTTCCATGTTGGTGGCAGAGGCCTTCACCATTTTACAATCCCTTGGGTAGTGTATGAGGGTGCCTCTGCCTTTCTCCACATTTTCTCCAACATTAAGTGCTTGGGTGTTTTAATGAATTTTTTTTGGGGGGGTTCTTTTCTTGGCAATGTACATTCAAAACAATCCAACAAACAACCAAAAAACCACAGCAGACAAGCAAGTGTAGAATTACAGCTCCAAATCAGAGCAATACAAATATATAAATTATTGCACTCTAAAAAGAAAATTGTAAACACCCAGTGATGTCCAAAAATTTTGGAACCCACTTAGTTTGACCACAGTAGGTCCACTTTCTTTTTCTTAATATCTTAGCACAATCCTGTCAATAAATTTCAAACATCAAAGGGATATTAATATCAATGACCATAGCATAGGGTAGTCCAATTTAAAGCAGCAAGCTCAATAGTCACCCAGACACATCAGCCAAGGTAGGAATGGCATTGAAGACACTAGTGAACACTTTTTAAACTGCCTCCTTTTGGAGGTAGTGGGATGGGAATAAACCTTGTAGATATGACAGAAGCAAGAAATACACATTGACTAGAATTTCTTTGGTTTATGTGCAGTTGGGGGAAGTTCCACCTATAGCATTTTTAAGGGATGTGGAGGGAGGAGAAGGCAGAGGACTGTACTCATTTCCATGCATGTTTTTGTTTCACTTTGGTAAGCTTACCACTGTGGGATAATTTCATAAGCTGCAATGCATGAATAATGTGACTCCTATTCAAACAAAATGTTCACAGGAACACTCAAAAGCTTGAGATTGTCTGTGATACGGTGCCTCTCAAGGTAACCATAGGCAGAAGTGGCTTAATCGGTTAGATATTGCACTAAGGGCAATTATGGAAGGAGAAAGAGAAATGAAAATTCTGAGATTCCTGAGAGACCCTTTTTATTCCAAACATGACATTATAGCCCTCCTCCCATCCAAGATACTTTTAGAAAGTTTGCTTTCCAAGCTGCTGCTGTGAAGCCAGAGACCCATTATCTTTGTCTCCCAGGCAATTTCCCATCCTCCCACCCCCACAAAACTTAACCTGCCATACCTAACCTGTGGAGGGGTTTATCTCAGTGGTTTCTGCCACCAGTTTCATCCAGTATCTCTTCACACCATGCTGAAGTGGAAAATGTAACTAAACACTGATGCAAAGACCAAATCTCTTGGTTTTACAACCACATCTGAACAAAAGATACTTAAATAATTTGTAGAGTACTAAGTTCCATAAGTACTACAAAATATTCAAATATCTCACTGTAGTACAAAAGAACTCTCAGTAAACTAACTGGCCTACTAAGTGAGAAGGAGGAACACTACAAGTTATTTATACTTTTACCTTTCATGTTTCCATGTACGTGTAGCCTAGTTTCATGTCAACTAACATAAACCACCTAACAAGAGGCCAAACAAAGAATTTATTCTTTAAAAGGCCTACTTCAGTTGAGAATATATACTTTGTTTATTTCATCTTTCCACAGTAATAACAAATCCATATTTCTTCCATAAAACCATAATGCAATCAAATCTGGTAAACATGAACACACACAAATAGATGCAAACAAATGATGTGAGAGAAAAACTAGTAAACATTGGCTGACCATCCTCAAGAGTGTAAATTCCAAGGAAAAGGATCTAGAAAGAAAAGGCAATGCACTTTTAAACCCTTTTCAGTAGCCAAAATGGATGGTAAAATGAAAACCAAGGAAATGCTAACATCTGTTAAGGTGCTAACCATAAAATTGATTTTATTTGGGCAGGAACTTGATATTTGAAAAAGAGTCCTTCAACCTTCTACAAATCTGCCACCACAGACCCGATTCCAGAAGGAAAGCTTAGCTGCATTTCCAGAAGCAGATATTGATGGAAAACACAGGCCTCCCCAGCCCTCCACCCTATCCCCAGACATGGGCATTTTTCTGATCACCACCCTGCCACCTCACCACCTGAAACCAACAAAAACTGGAGAGACAGACAGGCCTGAGGCTGGGAACCTGTGTTCCATGGGGGCCCAGGGGTTCCCACAAGTTTTTCTCCAAGTCCACCCTGCCCACCACCTGGGGAAAAGGCCTACCCACCAAACTCCCCATCTGCTCTGCTCGTCTTCACCTGCCCCCTACAGGCTGCTTTTCTATGGGCACACAGGACTGGGCCTCTCATCTCTGGGGCCTTTTGGGCAGGTGAGGCCATATGGGTGGGGCAGCCCTTTGTATTCAGCCTTGGTGGGATGTAGGCCTGCTGCTGTGGGTGGATGGGTGGAGCCCTGGGCCCCAAGTTTCTGTGGCTAGTGACCAGGCTGGAGGTGGGGGTGGGGCTGTGCTGGTTGAGGGGGTTGGCCCCACCTTGCCTGCTGGGCAGACCCCATGTCTCAACAGCAGATCCGAACCACCCAGTTTCCCTCTCCATCTTAAGGAACCATCCCTCCCTACATTCTGGTGGCCCTTGTAAATCATTGCTGCTGTGAACATCACTGTCCACTGCATAGGTAGCTTCCTGAGAGGACACCACCTCTTCTCCACAGTGGCTGTGGCCTGTGCCCTTTTACAATCCCACCAGCCCAGAGTGAGGGCTTCCATGTCTACCACCACATCCATTCCAACATTCGTAATTTTCTCAGAATTAAAATAAATGGGAACATTTATTGACAAGGTACATTAAAATAATTTACACACAGTCATTTTACCATTTAGACAACTCTGATACAGATGCATAAAAACAGTTCCTTCTTTTTGCTGGTTTTAGGATACCTCTTGTCCCTGATATCACAAAAATGCCAGGCTGTTTTTTCTTTTTTTTTGCCTGTCTATATATATATATACATATATTATTTTTTAAAGTTGTTCAGATTACATAAATGTTACATAAAAATATAGGGGTTTCTCATATGCCTCACTTCCTACACCTCCCACATTTTTCAACATTAATATCTTTCATTAGTGTGGTACATTCCTTAAAATTGATAAAAACATTTTAGAGCATTGCCACTAAGCATGGATTATAGTTTACATTTTACTTTACCCTCTTTCCTGCACAATTTTGTAGGTTATGGCAAGGTTTGTAAAGGCCTCTATCTGTCATTTTAATGTCAATCAGGAAAATTTCCATGTCCCCAAAATGTCCCCATATTTCACCTGTATTTTCCCCTCCCTGCCCTCAGAACCTCTAGTGGCCAATGCCTCCACATGAATGATATAGTTTCTCCCATTGTTAGAATCACAATAAGTCTGTAGTAGAATACCAGCAAGTCATCTTTAGTTCATTGTTCATTCCCCAATCATGAGGATTCTAGGATGGTGTTGCCCTCCACATCTAAATGATAGGAGGCTTTGATCTCATTGGGCAGATGGATGGGACTCTCTTTCTTGCAGTTGTAGACTCTCTTGGTTCCTTGGGGTGGTCATTGTCCATCATCATCTCCTTGTTAATTTTCCTGGGTAAGTGTAATGAACTGGAGAGTAGGTTCAATTCAACTCTATTGAATTTCAGGGTCTAGCTGGCACATGGACAGCACAGAGATTAAAGTCTTTTGGTTGTACACCTACCAACTCCAGAACAAACTATAGGTTCAAATAAAAGTGACAAAAGAGGCATGTGTAAAGAAGTCACATCTGATTCCAACTCTGTCACACTTGGGAGCACAAACTCCAAAGTGGGGTCCCATAGCAGACACCAGCCTCCACAGCTATCTTCCATGACTATAGGTCATGGGAGTTTCCTGAGCCCTCAGGACCACCACTATTTTGAGTAATATCTACTTCAGCCATGTATGAAATCCTGCTGAGATATGCAGAAGCATTACCTCACTGATGACCTCCTGACACACTTTGAAGTCTCTTAGCAATGTACACTCCTTTGTCTTTACCTTTTTCCCTTTTATTCAACATCTTTTTCCAGTTGTATCACCAGCCAGTGCTTGGTAGTAATCCTTCAGTGCCAGGGAAGTGAGGAAGGTAATGTATTTACATGCTGAGTTTGGTTTAGAGAGAGGCCACATTTTAGCAACAATGAGGTTCTCAGGAGGCAAATCTTAGGCACTCTTCAAGACTTAGCTAAGTTGCAAATTCAAGTGCTTAAGACTGGCAAGCATAGTCATCAATATCAAGGGCCCATAAATGGACCATCCTTCTTCACTAGTCATTGCCTTTTCACTTGGGAGATTGTTGCTGTCCCATTAGTGAATGTGGCATGGCTCCCCAGGATGAGGGTGTCAGTGATGTGGGATGCATGGGAGGAAGTTCAACTGGACATACACATAAGGTATATAAATATGTTTAAATGTTCATGGAGCATTGCCACAGTGGGTGGAGATTCACAGAACAACTGGAATGGCATTGAACAGAAGTCACTAGTGAAAAATTTTTAAACTGCCTCCTTTTGGACGTAGTAGGATGGGAATCAACATTCTAGATATGAAGGAAGCAAGAAATACACATTGACTAGTATTTGTTTGGTTTATGTGCATTTGGGGTAAGTTCAAGGACAGTACTCATTTCCATGATTGTTTTTGTTTCACTTTGGTAAGCTTACCACTGTGGGATAATTTAATACACTATAATGCATGAGTAATCTGACACCTAAGAAAGTATGTATTCAAACTAGGTGTTTACAAAAACATTCCAAAGCTAAAAACTTGCTGTGATGTGGTACTTATCAAGGTTACCAAAGGCCAAAGTTGCTTAATAGGCTAGATGTTGCTCTTAGGGCAATTATTAAAGATGAAGAAAAATGAAAATCCAGAGACACCTGAGAGACCCTTGCTATTCTGAACAGAACATTATTGTCCTCCTCCCATCCAAGATACTATAAACAATGTGCTTTCCAAGCTTCCAGTGTGAAGCAGAGGCCCATTACCTTAGCGTTCTGAACAATTCTCTGTCCACCGAGTCCCACAAAACTTAACTTACCACCAATAACTTGTGGAGGGTTTTATCTTATTGATTTATGCCAACATTTATTTCAAATATCTATTCCCACCACCCTGAAGTTGAAAATGCAACACTGAAATGAAAACCAATTCTCTTGGTTTTACAGCCACATCTGAACAAAGCTATTTAAAATAATTTGTAGTGTACTAAATTCCATAAGTACTTAAAAATATTAAAATACCTTACTGTAGCATAAAATAACCTCTCAGTAAACTAACTGGCATACTAAATGAGAAAGTTCACTAGAAGAACTTTATAATTTTACCTTTTACATTTCCATGTACATGTAACCTAGTTTCCTGGTCACTGACCTGAACCTTCTAACAAGAGGCCAAACAAAGAATTTATTATTTAAAAAGGCCCACTTCAGTTAAGAATATATAGATTTTATATTGAATATTTCAATGGTAATAACAAAACCATATTTCTTCCTAAAAACCAAACACAAGCAAAGCTGGTAATAATTAACACAGGCAAATAGATTAAAAGAAATAGCTTCAAAGAAAACCTAGCAAACACTGATTGACCATCATCAGGAGTGACAACACCAAGGTAAAGGATCTAAAAAGAAAAGGCAAAGCACTTTTAAACTCTTTTCCATGGCCAAGTGGATGGTAAAATGAAAAAATGAGGAATGTTAACATCTATTATGTAGATTTTATTTTGACATGAGCTTGATATTTAAAAAAACATCCTTCAACCTATTAAAAATCTGCCATCAACGGATGTAAGCCATTTTAAATCAGCACACACCACTCAGAACTGAGTGGGAGAGAGTGTGGTCTACAGTGTGAACTGTGGTCTATGGTTGGTGGCAAGGCTCCAGGATGTGTAAGTTCATTGAGGGTGGTGGGCCACACTTGTGGGAGATGTTTGTGTGGGATGTGGTGGGAGGTGTGGGAGGTGGGCAACATGGGAATCCCAGTGGGTTCCGTGTAATATTTTGGGTAATCTAAGCACCTCTTAAAATATATGTATATATATATATAAATAACATTTTTGTAAGCAAATACACACATATGCATATATATTTATATATCATTTTGCAAATGTTTGTATGTATTGTGAGAATTTTGATTTTTACCCATAATAAAAAATTTAAAAAAAAATCTGCCATCATAGATCCAATTTCAGAACAAAAGTTTAGCTTCATTTCCAGAAGAAGAATCAACAGTTATCACAGGAATCCTTGTCCCTCCAATCCATCCCTGAGTCTCATGCCATTTTCCAAGTTCTACCTCCACTACCATAGAATCTAAACCCAGCCTAAGCTGGAAAAAACGCCCAAGGCCAAGAGTCTTTGTCTCATTTGTGCCCTAGGGTTCCAGCAAGATATTCTCTAAGTTTACCATGTCCTATCTAACACCTCTCAGTGATGAGGATTTTGAGACATCACTCTCCCCATCTCTTTTGCTCGTGTTCAGGACCCTTGTTCATGCTGCTTTTATATAGGAACACAAGGTTGTTCTCATTTCAGGTAACCTCAAGGTGAGTTAGAACCCATTGAGGGTGGGGCAGCCCTTTGTCTTCAGCCTTGGTGGGATTTGGGTCTGCTGGTGTTGGAAGATGAGTGGAGCCTTGGTACCCAAACTTCTGTGGCCCATGGCCATGGTTGGAGGTGGTGTTGGGGCATAGTGGGACAAGGGAATTGGGCAGGTCTTGCCTGCTGGGAAAACTACAGGTCAGTCTGGCAGAACTGATCCATCCTGTTTCTCTCTGCATCTTATGGAACCATCCCTCCTTACACTCTGCTGGCAGTTGTAAATCACTGCTGCTGTGAACATCTCTGTTAACTCCATATTTATCTTCCTGAGGTTACACCACACAGTCTCCCCTGTGGAGATGTCCAGTGCCATTTGACAATCCCATCAGCAGAGAATGAGTGCTTCCATATCTACCACCACATTCTCTCTAACATTCACAATTTTCTCTTAATTAAAAAAAATTGGGGGACTTTAAATGATAAGGTACATTTAAAAAATATGCACAGACTTTTTACCATTTGGATATCTCAGATGTAGATACTCAAAAAAATTTCCCTCTCTTGTTTTAGAATACCTCTTGCCCCTATTTTGTTGGGAAAAAAAAAAACAGACTTTAATGGGAGTGCATAGGAAGTTTATTGAGCTAAAGTTGCATGAATTCAGGAGCAGCACCCAAAAGAGGGTTCTACTCAAAGAGGTGAGTTTGGGGAGCAGCTTATATGGCTGTCTGAGACAAAGGAGAGGTTATAGGGGAATAGGAAAAGATAAGAGGGCATGATTCATGTTTAGTACATGTGTTCCATGAGCTATGTGGGCTGTGGAGGCTGCATGGTCTATGGGGGCTGTTTGGGTAGGGTGTCCTTGAGGCCCAGTTTGTTAATCAGCAAGCAGGATGTGGATGTAGGATTGTAGCCATCTGGTGAAGGTCAGCAGGAATTGCATGTGTCAGCATGAACTCTTTATTTTAGTTCTTCTTCTCAGACTGGGGCAGAGGGTTTATCACCAACAGAAAAGATTATTGGTATGTCAGCTTACTTCAGTTAATGTCTGTTTCTTCCTTATATGTCCCTGGATAAAATGGAAGATCAAGCAAATCAAGATGGTTTGTAAAATCATTTACCATTCCAATTTCACATTCCCTCCTTTTGGTCGAGGGAGTCCTTTGAATCCTTGAAGACCAAGTATGAGTAGTTTGGGGCTCTACAGACTGATACGCTAAAGCTTCATGCAACAGGAGAAAAAGTCCAGTGGCCTGAGGTGCTGTGTGATGAAGTTTTTGTTGATGTGGATGAAAACAGGTATGAGGAGATGATTAGCATTATCAGTGGTGAGATCTGGGAATACAAACAACAGGTATTAGGCAGAAACTCCGTAATTGAGTCTCATATGTTCCTTGGTTGCTGGTTTATGCTATAAAGCCATATGTCTTGCTTGAAGATTTCCTGGGTGTTGGCCTTGATCTGTCTGTTGGTGTTGACCCAAGTACAAAAGGATGAGTTAGCATCAGCGCAGTTGCCTCTGTCTTCTGCCAGTAGGTAATCTAAAGCAAACTGACTGCTCATAGTTATGGATGTTAGGGAATTAAGAGCAGTAATTAGTCCTTGCAGAGCTTGTCCTATATCTTGAGCTACATAATTTATGCAGTATCTGATCCTGTTGACATATCCATGTTATAATCATCAGGGTTTCCCATGTTGGTTAAGTTCTGTTTTGGCTCTCTTCATTCTAATAGGCTTAACTTTGGCACTGATTTGAATGAATATTTTTCTTTCATGACCAGTACAGTATGATACAGCCTTAGTCCATGATCTCATTGTGGATCATACTAAAATCTATGAGGTAAGTATCATCAAGGCACCTGTGAGCACTTGAAGATTTTAGTCATGCAATTATTTGAGTGATTATAAGCACAGAGCTGGTTCATACATATTTTTTGGAACTATTTTATTGTCTTATATTGCTTTTCTTGAAAAAAGTGAACTGTACTTCTAATAAATGATTGTATCAATTTTTAAATAAATGTTTAATTAACTTAAACATGAACTTAGCCCTCAGGGAGCTTATACTATAATATGGAGAAAGAATATATATATGGATTTGCAGTGGAGTCACAAGAACCTAATAAAAGATATAATTTGGCACACTGAAATGTGGCTGCCATATATACATAGATATCAAATATAGCTATATAGGAGATATAAAAATTTAACATGTATTGTGAAAGATGTGAGAAATATGGAAGAGTTAATTAATGAGTATATTTACAAACTATAAAGTTAAATGTTGTAATCATTTGAATTTATCCATAAATACTATACAATTCCAGCCATAAAATTTCAACCGTATTAACATTAAGAACCATTTAGTTTCAATTACTTGGGATAGAATGAATACATATTTTCAGACATTTACAAACTAAAAATAATTACTTCCTTTTCTCATAAACAATTTGCAATAACAAATAAGGGAATAAACCAAGAAGGAGAAATAGAGATAAGACAGCAACACTCAACCCAGAACTCAATAAACACATGTTTGTATGCACAGAGCATGTCTCTTAAAAAATAAAGTCAGAATCTGAAGACAGTCCTTCTAAGAGGAAGTAATGAGTATCTGGAGAACACAGTTGTGAGGATGAATTAACTTTGATTATTTCACACTTTTACACTCTTGCATGAATATCTACTCTAAAAAATGAATGCAGACCTTTAAGTCAGGAGTCATCAAAATGCAGTTTATTTTGTAATAAAAGATTATTGACACACAGACATGATCAATCATTTATATATTGATTATGGGTACAATATCCATATTGGCTGCACTACTACAGCAGAATTGAATAGTTGAAATAAAGAAACTCTTACCTGCATTGTGATCAAATATATGCTAAATGATTAATAAAGTATTTATTATCTAAAATTATGATCTTAATATTACTAAAAATATTTACCAAATTTGCATTAAGAATTAAATGAATCAGAATTAAAAATGGCACCTCATCCTGAAATAATATGGTAAAAATTTCAAATCCTCCAGAAATAAATTTATAGTAGTAATACTCTTCCAAACAGAATCCAAATTTTAAGCTGGAAAAAATAACTTGGAAAAATAAATCTGGCAATTGGGTATGGCTCAAGTGGTTGGTCTCCTGTTTACCATATGGGTGAAAGCAAGCTGGCCTGTGCAGAATGGTGAGCTGGCACAAAAAGGGGAGGCAAGCAGACAAAGAAAAATGCACAGCAAATGGACACAGTGAGCATAAGCAGCAAGCACAAGCAAAATTAAAATAAATCTTTTAAAAAAATAAATCTGCAAAAGTAGTAAAATAAAAAATGAAAATTCTGAATGCAAAATGACTTTCTCTGACATATGTTGAAATATGTACATATAAAAAGTAATAATCAGTAGAAATAAGGGTAGTGATAAAAGTTAAGGTGCTGTGAATATTCTCACTGACCTGATTTTGTGACAATCAGGGTAGGCTAATCATTTGCTATATTAGAAACCATGCATGTGTCCCCAGACCTAGTTTTTCTCCCTAGGTCTGATTTTTAGAAGGCTGGTAATAAACTAATCCTGATTTATTATATAACCATCCTGTATGGGAAAAGACTGTAACTTTGGATATCTTTGGTCAATCTTAAGAGATATAGCAGGGGAACAGATGTGGTTTGGGTGGTTGGGCATCCATCTCGCATATGGAGGGAACTGGGTTCAATCCTCAGGACCTCCTAGTAAAAATTAAAAAAAGAAAAATATAGAAGGTACGTGAGTCACCAGGCCCCATGTGGGGATGTGCCATCAGGACCCATGAGCCATGCAGCAAGAGGATGATATAACAAGAGAGTGACACAAGGGAGAGCCAATATGAGACACACTGAAAAACCAGAAACTAAGGTGGCACAGGTGGTAGGAAGCCTCTCTCTCACATCAGAGATTCCGAGGATTGAATCCCAGTGAAGACAGAAGAAGAAGGTTGAGAAGAGAGGGCAGGAAATGGACACAGAAAGTTGCCCAGTGAATGGACACAGAAACAGCAAAAAGGAGGTGGGGGGAGGTAAAAATGGATAAAATTAAATAAATGAATAAATAAATCCTTAAAAAATGCATAGGGGAGGAAGATATGGACTATAGTTAGAAGTAATACTTTGATGATGCTCTTTCATGATTTGTTAACAAATGTTTCACAACAATGCAGGGTGTTTGTAGGGTGATGTGTGGGAGCCCTGTATGATGTTGTGCATGTTTGTTTTATAAGTTCACGATGTTTACTGAACACTTATAGTTTGTGTATGTTCCTGTATGAATGATATACTTCAATAAATTATTTAAAACAAAGAGTAAACAAACAAAAAAGTGAAGATGTCCCAGAGAAATAATTAAATCTCCCTTTTCACACCCAATCTGTTTGTGAAAAAGGAACTCTTTAGCTCTGATTATCTTTGGCTAATATTATAAAATAACACCATAAAGAGTTTACTATGAGGCAGGCACAGTGGACAATAGTGAAATGAGGGGAAAGCAACCAGGCCCTTGGTGACATCACTAAGCTAACAGATGAGCCAATCTAGACTCACCAAATGCTGAAGACTTATTTTGATTGAGTTGTTACTTATCTGCAGCTAAAGTCATTTTTCTTGGGTAAGGAATGGAGAATTTTAACATTTTTTGTCAGAGTATTCACCAAGGGATCAGTGCACAACTTGACAGCAAAGTGACCATTTTTAAACATGAAAATGTTTGACACTGAAATGCTGAGTGTTTGTTTTTTTTCCTCAGATGCAGAGCAATGTGTCCAATGCTCAGCTGAAGATTATCCAAACACTGAGAAAAATCGCTGCCTCCCAAATGTGGTGACTTTCTTGTCCTTTCAGGATTCATTGGGTGTGCCTCCAGCCTGCACAGCTCTTTGCTTCTCTCTCGTCACAACTGTGGTTCTGTGGGTCTCTATGAAGCATAGAGACCCTCCCATTGTCAAGGCAAATAACTGAACTCTCAGCTAAATCCTGCTGATCTCCCTTCTCCTGGCTTCCTCTGCTCCTTACTCCTCATTGGCCATCCCAACACAGCCACCTGCATTCTTCAAGTCAGCTTTGCAGTTGTGTTCACTGTGGCTGTTCCCACTGTATTGGCCAAAACTATCACTGTGATTCTGGCATTCAAAGCCATGAAACCTGGAAGAACAATGAGATGGCTGCTGGCATCAGGGGTTTCTAACACTGTTATTCCTGTCTGCACCTTGATCCAAGTGATTATCTGTGGAATCTGGCTGGGAACTTCTCCTCCTTTCATTGACATAGACACACACTATGATCTCAGAATATCATCATTGAGTGCAGCAAGGGCTCTGTCACTGCCTTCTATTGTGTCCTAGGGTACCTGGGCTCATTGGCCCTGGGAAGCTTCACTTTGTCTTTTTCTGGCCAGGAACTTCCCTGACACCTTCAATGAAGCCAAATTCTTGACCTTTAGCATGCTGGTCTTTTGTAGTATCTGGGTTACCTTCCTCCCTGTCTACCACAGAACCAAGGGAAAGGTCACGGTGGCCAGGCAGATTTTCTCCATCTTGGCTTCCAGTGCTGTATTACTAGGCTGCATCTTTGCCCCCAAGTGCTATATTACTCCTATAAGACCTGATAAGAATTCTTTGAAACAATTAAGGAGTAAAATGAATTCCAGAAGGAAATAAGGTTTGCATGTTTAATCTCATCAGCCTCTATCATATTTTCAGGCATTTGAACAACAAACTTCCCTTAATTTTGCATCCAGATATTATACAATAATAGAAGCTGCTTTCCATCCTTTTTTTAAATCATTATTAAGAGTCCATATACAACTACCCTGAGACCTCAAGACTCAAAAATAGGAATTTATCTCAGATAAATGGCTATCCCAAAATATTTGCTGCAATTTTTCTCTATATTTTTATTTATCAAGTGATAGATACAGCATAAATTCATAGTTTTCATAAATCTAAGTTATACTTGCTTTCTTTCTTATTTCCTTAATACTTTAGAATATTGTTATTGAATTGCAGGACTTCTTTAATATTCTTGATATTAATCCCTTATCAAATATATAATTTGAATTTATTTTCCTCTATTATATAAATTGTCTTTTTACTTTCTTCATGAGTCCCTTTGATGTCCAAAAGTTTTTATTGTGATGGATTTGAATTTTTCTGTTATTTCTTTTGTTGCTTATGCTTTTGATGTCATATCAAAGAATTCATCGACTGGTCCAAGTTCTTACTGAAATGTTTTCTTCTAGGCAGTTTATGGTTGTAGGTATTATATTTAAGACCTTGATCCATTTTGATTAAATACTTGCATATGATGAGATGAAGGGGCTAACTTAATTTTTACCTGAGGGAAATCTTGTTTTCTAGCAACATTTCTTTAAGAGTAATATTTTCCCCATTCTGTGCTCTTAGCACCCTTACCAAATATCAATAGGTCAATACATATATGCATTATTTCTGGACACTTCAACTTTATTAAAATGGTCTGTTTCTATGTTTATCCTTATGTCATGTCAGCTCCAAACTGATTTGAATACACTACATTTGGATGAAACCAAGTGTATAGCCTTGATCTAATCACCCATGCATTATGCGCCAAAATTTGATGATAACACAATCAACAACTAGAATTTAAAAAAAACTCAGAAACAATATAGTTATAAGAACTTTTCCTTACCACTATAAGAGATTCATAGATCTCTTTAATGTATGTGAACCATGATAAAAGGGCATATACAAATTCATGGGCCTGTTGCTCACTTAAAAATAGCAAAAATAATAAACATACAATAAAAATAAAGTAATGGTAGTAAACACTTATGTACTACTTATATGCCAGAATCTTTTCTAAATGCATTATATATTTTTACATATTTAGACCTAAAAAATTGACTATAAAATATTTTTCTCCAAAATTTTCATTTAGCTAACTATATGCTGTAATTTTCTTCCATTTTTTTGGAAGTTTAGAATTATACTATTTTCTTAAGTTTCCCATTGATTCGTTGAACTGCAATTATGTTCTAATTAATTCTGTTTCTTAAACCAGACTGTAAAAATTATTTGTTCAAATGGACAATCATGTTTGAAACAACTAAATAAATTATTAATCCTTCCCTGAGATACATATATGAAAATTAGGTAACTCAGTATCCACTCAGGATATCTTGAAAGAACATTGCTCTTAATCTGATAAGATAAAATAGTCTGATAAATATCCAGTACACATATTCTGGAACCTATTAAATTCTTGAGCTCTTAGGGCAAACTTCTGGTCTAAAATCTATGGAATAAAAAGACAAAAATATTAGTTTACTGGGGCAAGATGTGACCAGTCTCCCATAAGAAGAGTTCAGCTTGGATGATTACCAAATTGGTGGAGAATAGGTTATACAGGAAAGAAACAGTGAGACCCCAAGGGATTCAATTATGGGGGAACATGCACTCTCTTGCAGACTTTTCTCCATAAATCTTACCAGACAGTCACAGAAAAGAAAGGAGAAATCCTACAAAACACCCCTCAGAGTACACAATTGAGAGGAGGGAACAAAAGTCAGAGTGAGCATGTCCCATTCAGAACCTCACAACACTTTCTGCATCTCACAGCACATTCTATTACATGCATTCAAGTGTAAATACATGGGAACTGATCGATCACCATGGCAGATAGGGTAGCAGGTTCACACCCAAATGTGGATGCCTAAACCTGATCCCTCACTGGAGCAGGTTGAAGCCACATAGTATGGGCAGCCTTGAGTTTGGCTCAACATCAGTGTTTTGAGATTTCTCCTTTTTGTTGAGTCCGTAGTTATTGGAGAATATTTATAGCTATGTAGATTTATGTTGGGTGTAGATGCCACAGCGTTTATGCATCTCCTTTTGATGAGTGTTTGGTTAATTTCCAGCATGGAAGTTCTTAAGTTTCTGAGTGTTGTGAACAAATTAAAATATTTCTGATGTGAACACATGTACACAATTCTGTTTGTGACATTTGTGTACAGGATAACAGAAAATTGATATATACGTCCTTAAGGGATTCTGCTCAACAGTTTTCCAACATTGTTCTACTAAATTACATAAATCCATATGACACCAAGGGGTAACTTATATTTATTTCCATTTGTAAACTTTGTTGTTAGTATATAGTTGTTCCTTAAATTAATAACTATCTTATAGAAAGTTGCATACAAGAGACTGATATTTGTTGAGTAATAGTGAAGGTATTTGTACATTTTTTATATGAAACATTCTCAGTTACCTAGGTCAGATTGTTTTTACCATCACATTTTCTGTGAATGAAAAGCAGTATTTATCCATGCAGGCTTTAAATAATGCATTTCTGTGGAAAATATCTGTTTACCTCCTATACTTTAGCCTATTTTGTTCATTTTTTTTCAAATATCACATCTTCAGGGATTGTCAAAGTATTCATTGTAGTTAATATCTCTTTCTCTTCCAATCTATATCTCTTCCATCTATACCTCTGTGTCTCTCCCCCTCTGTCTCAATATTATTGTTCATCAGAGTATTTATTTCTACATGAAAGTATCTTTTAAATGTATTGTTCTGTGAATTATCTTTCTTCTCCCAAAGACTTAAGGTAAACAATATTAGCTAAAAATTTAGTTATTTTTAGATCTTGGAATTTAGGTCAGAGGTTAACACATAATAGGTGACCTATAAATTGGTAGGCAAATAATTTCCCTGCAAACTGGAACATTTTTAGGAATGAACTATAGCTCTTGTATATGGAATTCCTCCCCCCCCCCTTATTTCCTCCTCTGATAGCTCATTATAAGTGTACAGAAACACTTCTGATTTTTTCATGTTGATCTTATATCCCACCACTTTATTGAACTCATTCATCAGCTCTGGAAGCTTTGTTGTAGTATTTTGGTACTTTCATGTCATCTGCAAATAGTGAAAGTTTTACTTCTTCCTTTCCAATTTAGATTCCTTTTACATCCTTTTCTTACCTAAGTGTTTGAGGAAGTCCTACTAATACAATATTAAATGAGAGTGGTGATGGTGGGCTTCCTTGTCTTGTTTCATATCTTAGAAGGAAACCCTCAAGCCTTTCACCATTGAATGTGAGGTTAGCTGTGGGTTTTTCATATATGTCCTTTACCATATTGAGGAAGTTTCCTTTTTATTCTACCTTTTGAAATGTCTTTATCAAAAACGTTTTAAAAATTTGTAATTTATTATTTTATTTTTAGGGGGCTGACTGATTGGCCAAAGCAGTCAGCCTAAGAAGAGTATCCTAAACTATCCTTGTGGTCTGAGAGGAGAAGCCAGATTTTTGTTCCCTTTCTTTTTGTTTTGTTTTGCTTGTTTGTTTCTTCTCCTCTTCCTTATTTTCATTTACTCTTCTCCTGTTTTTCTTCTTCTCTTTCTTCTTTTCGCATTTCCCTTTGCTTTTATTTTTTCTTTGTCATTTTTTCTCCCTTAGTGTCTTTTATTTATTATATTTTATATTCTTTTTTCTATTTTTCTCTTTTCTTCCTCCTTTTATTTTTTCTTTCTTCTTTTTCTTTTATTTTTCCTATTCTTGTCTTCCTGCCTTTTCCTGTTTTGTTGTTCTTTCTTCTCTTCTCACTTATCTGGCCTTTTATTTTGTTTTATTATATTTTTCCAGTTTTTCTATTTCACTCATTTATATTTTTATTCCTGTCTACAATTTTTTCATTCTTTTATTTATTTTTCCATCCATTTTTTGTCCTTTTTACTTCCATTCATCTTTACATTTTGTTTTTCTTTTTTCCCTTATTTCTTTCCATTTTTGTGGATCCAATTTTTTTAGATTGAACATGGGTATCTACACATATTTATAATAAGCAGAAACACATGAAAATGAAGATTCCTAACACAATCTCAGACAAAATTTTAAAACATTGCTAGAAAAGAAAGTAATGAACTGAATAAGCCCATCAAGAAAACAGATGCCTAGACATAAGCAAAAAATTACAAGCCATACTAAGAAATAGAAAATCATGGCTCAGTCTAATGAACAAACAAAAAAGCAGAGGAGAAATAAAATTTGAAGCAATTACAACAGGATGTCCAAAAAATATATCCTTCTTCAATTCAATGAAATAATTGAAGAGATAAGGGATATCAAGAAAAGACTAGGGGAACATATAGTAGAACTTGTAAAAATACATAAAAAGATAAGAGATTTATGATAATGAAAGACAATTTGAGAAATTAAAAATAAAGGAGAAGCAAAGAGATTTGAATAGGCAGAGGATAGAAGTAGTGACATGGAAGGTAGGCTATCCAAAATCCCACAGATAGAAGAGATAGACAGAATTTTTTTTTTAAATTCAATGTTGGAATGAATGATGACACAAAATTCACAAACATATGCATTACTGGAATCCCAGAGGGAGAAGGAAAGGGAAATGGACCAGCAAAGTATTTGATAAAATATTGGCAAAATTTCCCATTTCTTTTGAGGGACATGGATATACTTCCATGTCCATATACCAGGAAGCACTGCACAGTGTAAGCAGAATAAATTCTAACAGAACTACAACAAGATGCATACTTCTTTGCTTGTCAAAAGCTCAAGACAAAGACAGAATCCTTTAAAGAGCAGGTGAAGCTAAATTAGAGTAAGTACAGATTTCTCATCTAAAATCATGGAAGCAATAAGACATAGTTAAAGTGCTGATAGAAAAACACTGCCAGCCAAGATTCTGTATACAGAAAATTGTCCTTCTGAAATGAGTGAGAGTTCAAAATATTCACAGATATACAGAAATCAAAAGAAATTATCAACAATAGTCCTGTCTTTCAAGAATTACTATAAAGATTTCTGCAGATTAAAAGGAAAAAAAAACAGAAGAAAGAGGGATGGAAGAGAGTGTCAAAAAGAAGATTATTAGTAAGAAAAACTAAAAGGATAAAAAGGAAATAAAAATAAAATATAGCATTTATAAGCCTAAAGAAAAAAGTTAAATAAGTACTGCCTTTACAACAATAACATTGTATGTTAATAGATTGAAATCTCCAATCAAAAGACACAGATTGGCAGAAAAGGATAAGGAAATATGACCCAAATATATGCTGCCTACAAAAACCTCACTTTAGATCCAGGGACACAAGTTGCAAGAGAAAGGTTGGAAAATGATTTTACATGCAAATAGTAACCAAAAAATGGGCAGACGTGGTTGTATGAATATCAGATAGAATAGAATTTAAATACAAAACTCTTGTATGAGACAAAGAAGGACATTATATATTAATTAAAGGGGTACTCTGCAAAGAAGAAAGAACAATCATAAATATTTATGCCCCTAACAAGGAAGCCCAAAATGCTTGATGCAAATTATGACAAAACTAATGGGGGAAATAGATACCTATAAAATCATAGTGGGGGACATTGATACACCATTATTATCATTTAACATAACATCCTGACAGAAGCACAATAAAGAAACAGAGACCTTGAGTAATATGTTAGAGGAAATAGACCTAATGAACTTATATAGAACCTTGCAGGCAAAAGGAGAAGAATATATATTCTTTTCCTGTGCTCATGGGTGATTCTCCAGGCTAGGACATAGGACAAGTATCAATTAATTTAGTAAGATTGAAATTATACAAAGCACTTTCTCTGACCACAACAGAATGAAGGTGGAAATCAATAAAGGATAGAGAACTGCAATAGGCACAAATATATTTAAAGTAAACAACACACTGTTAAAGAATCAGTGGATTAAGGTGAAAATTGCCAGAGAAATCAGTACCTACCTCAAAATGAATAAAAATGACAACACAACATATCAAAATTTATGGATGCAGCTAAAACAGTGCTGAGAGGGAACTCAATAGCCATATATTACTACTAAAAATGAAGAAAGTGCTAAAATCAAATATCTAGCTACACACCTGGAGAAACTAGAAAAAGAACAGCAAACTAATCCCAAGGCAAGCAGAAGGAAGGAAATAACAAAGATTAGAGCAGAATTAAATGAAATTGAGAATTAAAAACACACTAGAAAAATTAATAACACCAAAAGCTGGTTCTTTGAGAAGATTAATAAAACAGACAATCCCTTAGTGTGATGGCTAGGCTAATGTCTCAAC
Organism: Tolypeutes matacus; assembly: GCA_026826555.1. Lineage (NCBI taxonomy): Eukaryota > Metazoa > Chordata > Mammalia > Cingulata > Chlamyphoridae > Tolypeutes > Tolypeutes matacus. The sequence continues at coordinate 362,086 of JAKSZT010020697.1, read as the reverse complement.
TCGGCCAGGTAATTATGCCCAGTTGTTCGGTCAAGCAAGCACTGGGCTAATTGTAACACAAGAACAGTCATCAGTGAGTTTATTCCATATATGGCTGATTACACATATATCAACCACGGATATTTCAATCAGCAATGAGTGATATTTTATCCAATCAGTTGAATGCCTTAAAACGGGAAATGATTTCAGCATTCAGATAGAATTTCCCAGCTCATCTCCAGACAGCCAAAGTTGCCCAGAAACTCATCAAGGACCTTCACTGGACTTTTATTGGCGCCCCTTTCAAGGTCACATGAAACCTCTTAGAAAATCTCATACTATTAAAGATATATCCTGTTGATTCTCTTTCTCTAAAGAACCCTAACTAATACACTTAATTATAATAACAAATTAAAAAATATTGAAGATGCAATTAAATAAATTCAATAATTTGAGAGGGGATATCATCACTGACCGCGGAAATGAAGTTAATCATAACAGGTTACTTTGAAAAATTGTGTGCCAACAAGATGGACAATTTAGATGAAATGGATGCATTTCTAGAGAAACACAGCAGCCTTCATAGATGAAAGAAGAAATAGAAGAACTCTTCAGATCAATCACAAATAGTGAGATTGATGGAGTCATCAAACACCTCCCAAATAAGAAAAGCCCAGGAGCAAATAGTTTCGCTGGTGAATTCTACCAATCATATTAGAAAGTACTAATACCAATCCTGCTCAAACTTGTCCAAACAATTGAAGAGGAGGGAACATTAGCTAATGCATTCTGTGATGCTATTATCACACTAATAGCAAAGTCACATAAAGACATTAGAAGAAAAGAAAACTACAAAGCAATCTCTCTAATGAGCTTAGATGAAATAATCCTCAACAAATTACTTGCTAAATGAATCCAACAAGACCTCATTCAAATGATACACCATGATGAAGAGTGTTTTTTCCCTGGTATGCAAGAGAGGTTCAACATAAAAGAAATAATTAATGTAAAACATCACATTAATTGATCAAAGGATGAAAAATAACATGATCATCTCTATCAACACAGAAAAGTATTCAACAGGATAGACCATCCTTTCTTGACACAGTTAAAAAATGCAATGGAAGAAATTATAACAGTGAGGTGGAGCCAGTAGCCACTGGATACTTTTGGGGCAGGGAGGCGATGTGCAGTTGAAATACAGGGGCTTTTTCGGGATTTGGAGGTTGTCCTGAGTGCCACGGATGTAGGCCATTTTAAATCAGCACACACCATTCAGAACTGTGTGGGAGAGAGTGTGGTCTACGATGTGAACTGTGGTCTATGGTTGATGGCAAGGCCCCAGGATGTGTAAGTCCATTGAGGGTGATGGGCCAAACTTGTGGGAGATGTTTGTGTGGGATGTGGTGGGAGGTGTGGGAGGTGGGGAACATGGGAATCCCGGTAGGTTCCATGTAATATTTTAGGTAATCTAAGCACCTCTTAAAAGAAAAAAAAGAAAAAATATATATATATATAACATTTTTGTAAGCAAATGCACATATATGCATATATATTTATATATCATTTTACAAATATTGGTATGTATTGTGAAAATTTTGATTTTTACCCACAATAAAAAATAAATTAATTTTTTAAAAAAAGCTACACTATTCAATGTATCTTATTCTGGGATTGATGTGCATTTCTCATTAACCAGGGACCATCTTTCAAGAGCTTATTTTTCACTTGTATATCATCTCTGGAGAAATGCCTGATGTTTAATATAATTTTATTAATGTTTTATTATTTTTGATATTACATTATTTGATTTTATATATTGTTTTAAGATTTTTTTTTACATCCAATTCTAACCATCTTATTCTCTTTTTATTATCTTATGTTAATTCAGATGTAGAATTTTATATGAAAAAATAAGTAGCTCTTATCTATTAATTCAGGAATTCATGCAGGTTTGGCTTGAGATCCTGAACAAGGAAAATGCTCTTTGAGTCATTATTTTTACTGAGAAAGCCTTGGCAACCAAACTTATTTCCTGTGTCCCCAAACTAGGTCCTGACTGCATCAAACTTTTCCAGTGTGTTTTCATCATAGGGTAAACTCAGTAAACATGGGAGGAACAAAAATCATTCAGAATAAACATGCCATGTCACAGAAGCCAGAAGAGAAGAGAGCTTCACTAAGTAAGGAACAAAAATACTGATGTGGGTTTGTTAGTTTCAGGCATGTTCTAGTCATTCCTGAATAATTTAAAACAGTTTTAGGAGTGGTGACTGACTGCAAGGGTCAAAGATGACTGAAGAGAAGATTGTTAGAAATGAGATGAAGTGGACAGCTCTGTCTTGCACATCTCGATAACAGGTTCTACATTAGTTGAAAGATGCCTCCCTCCAAGTCCTTATATTTTTGGTGTAGAGCTTATTACCCCAGGTTTAGGATATGTGGAACTCTCCATTGGATTCAATCTGCAATTTCCATTCACAAGATTGTCCCTAATTTTAGGATATCATATGACTATATCTATGAAAATGGGATCCAGGCAAATGACCTTTTGTTTGAGCTGTATTGGGGTGGAGTAGGTGTAATCAAGGATTGTTTCCTGTCACACTGAAGTTGAGGTTGGCATATAATTAAAAGATCAATAAGGAAATATTAGTCTTGAACAATACTGTAAATGAAGCAGATGAAACATACTTCATAGAACATTCCACCAATAACATTTGAATACACATTTTTCTCAAGTACACATAGATCATACTCCAAGTTAAACTATGTCTTAGGCCACAGAAGCAGTCGTAAATGTTTAGAAAGAGTTAGATCATGTAATGATTCTGTTCTAACAAGAAAGGAGTGAAGCTATTAATCAATAACAAAAATATGTGGAAAATAAACAATATACTATTAAATAATGAATGAGTTAAGGAAATACCACAAGGGAAATCAGAAAATATTTAGAGCTGAATGAAAAGGAAAGTAAAACATACCAATATATAGCAATGCAGCAAAAGTAGTGCTGAGAGAGAAATTTATAGCTCTAAATGTTCATATTAAAAAACTACAAAGAGCTCAAATTAATCATCTATAGTCTCATCTTGGTGAACTAGAAAAAGAAGTGCAATGTCTTAAATTAGAAGAAAGGAAATAATAGAGATATAGCAGACACAAATGAAATGCAGAAAACAATGGAGAGAATTAATGAAAACAAAAGTTGATTCTTTGAAAAGATCAATTAAAATAACAATTTAGTTCATCTGACCAAAAAAAAAAAAAAGTGAGAAAATGCACATAACTAAATTCCAAAATGAAAATGACACCTTATCTTATATAAATTAAATATTGTATGCAATAATTATAAAATTTACATCAATAATTTAAATAATCTAGAGGAAATGAACAAATTACTGTTACCACATATTTATTTAAGTTAGCTCAAGAAGAATTATGTATGTCCTCAACAGTCCCATATCAAGTAAAGAGATTGAGAACACATAGAAAATAGTGCTCTCAGATAGGGCAGTTTGTTGGGTCAAATAATGTTGAATGGGAAATCAGGATGAGGATTTTTTTAAAATGAGCATTGAACTTTGTTTAATATAAATTTATGATGTCTTTGTCAAGACAGTTTGTAGAGGAATGAATGGAAGAGGGCTGATAAGAGTGCATTGAGAAATGAGTGGGTATTAGGCAAGAATAAGATTTGAGTATTAATAATCCTTTCGAATATTTGCCTTATAAATGAAGAGACAAATTAGAAAGTAGCTATTAAGTGAGACATTGGATTCAGGAAGGAGAATTTTCTTTGTTCTAAGTGCAAGACAGTTCATGTAGTAAATTGCTGCTGGAGACAGTTGAGTAATACACAATTCGGGCTTGGTATAGACATTGGGTTTAGGAAGACATGATGGGTAATTTGTATGAACATAGATTTTATGACATAAACTTTCATAAATGGATTGAATGATATCCATTTCATAAACTTATGAGATCAAGTCATTGACAATACACAAGTATACCTGAGGATGATGTTGTAGGTGTGGGACATACAAAATTCTGTTGGGTTACAGAAGGCATGGTCAATGTCTTCCTTAGGACCTATAGCAACCTCTTCCTTAGTTACCAGAAGAAATCATGTTGGAATGCTTTGTTTCCCTAACTACAACACTAACTCTTTCTGATGCTGTGTTGAGACACATCCACACTCATCTCATTGCAAAATAATATATGTTTGCCTTGGGTTTGAAAAATTCAGGTTCAGGATGGAATAGTTCCTAGAGACTTGCTTTTTCCAGTCCTGATGAAGTCCCTAGTGAGTACATTGGAAGAATTTGTCAAAACATGCATTTCACTTGTGTTTTTACTAGGGCACATTGTGTCAGGTGCAGAATCCAAGGGCAGGTAGGACTCCAGAGTTCTTTTTTTTTTTTTTTTTTTTTTGACAGAAGTGGCCAGGTGATGCTGCAATGAATGAAATGATTGAAATGAGACCTGAGGAGAAATTCTCATCCACAGTGACATTGAATGGGGGATATGAGCATTGTGATATATATCCCTCATTGCTTTCAGTGATGCCCTAATCCTGATAAATGTCAGTCTTGTTTCCATTGGTGTCAGGGGCAGGGAAATTTTAGACACAATGTATACCCTGAACAGGAGCAAACCTTTTGCTAATGAAGGCTGACAGAGCAGGTGTCCTTCCAGCTCTGCTTCCCTGGCTCACCACTGACAAATGGCTTTGACTTAAACTGGTGAGTCATGGCTGGGATGTTCTTCTGCTCTTTCTGCCCCTCTTCTGGCAATTTCCACATTGCTTGTAATCCTTGAGCTCTTCTGACTGCTAGGATTGCATCATTCCTGGTGTCTACAGGGAAGGGGACCCAGTACTTGATCAGTTTTTCCCCTCTATACATTGAGACAAGATTCAAAAATCCAATGGAAATTTTTAGTGGTCTATTCAAGCAAAGATGTGACATTTTAAATGTAAGTTCATGTGTTTGTATGTGTGCATATATCCATGCTTTAATTTCTCTGACAATTGTGAAAGATGAATATACAACTGCATAAAATTATCCCATGAACTATGACTCATAAGTTCCTTTCTTTTCCTTTAGTCTCCATAACTTGTAATTTCCTTTCTTTTTCCTTTCTGGCAAATTTACCTTATGAAACTGAAGAAAACCACCTTTTATTTTATCTTGCCTAGGAATAACCTCCATTAGTGTTTATTTTCTGGTTAGCATAAGATTGCATGTTGCAGGATAAAATATCCCACTTGCAGTGAAACAAACTCTGCCCTAGTTGGATTTGTGATATGGGAGACAAAAGAATCTTTGGGTAAAAATATCTTCCTAAAGTTTAATGATAAGAGAAAGTCTCATCAAAATCCCTTCATCCAAAATGGGGACCAGTTAGAATTTCCATTTATGAGAGTCCATTTTTTAAAATGCCCATTCTGGAGTGGCCACTGTTCTCTGTTATATACCAATAAAATAGGACTGAAATTTTTTTATATTTGTTGGAAAGCCTAATGCATTTATGCTCTTTGGCCTCCTGGTTTGAGTAGTTAAATGTCAAAATAGGAAAAAAGAGTTAATTCAGGGAGGCTGTATGCTTTCTTATTTAATTCTCCTTCACTAACTTTTCAATGAAATTTGAGAAAATAGTTTGTGTTCAACCTCTCCCAAGTTGAAATTTGCCAGGTCATATGGCAGTTTTATATTTAGCTTTCTGAAGAATGGCCAAATGCTCTTTCACAGTGGCTGCATCATTTTACATTGCCACCATCAGTGTGTAATTATTCCTATTTCTCCAGGTCATCCACATCACTTGTTATTTTCCATTTTTTTTAAATAGCAGCCATTCAAATGGATGTGATGTGACATCTCATTGTGGTATTATTTGCATACTCCTGATGGCTTAGGATATGCTTTATGGGTTTTGTGTATCTTCTTTGGAGAGATGTATGATCTAGTCTTTTGCCTATTTTGTAATTGATTTTTTGTCTTTTTGTGTTTTTTAAGTCAAAAGATATCTTTATGTGTACTGGATATTAAAACTTTAATAGATATGTGGTTTCCAAATGGTTTCTTCAATTGCGTACATTATCTTTTTACTTTAATGATAAAGTCATTTGAGGATCATGTCACCCGTGAATAAGTAAAATTTTACTTCTTCCTTTCCAATCTGAATCCAATTTATTTCTCTTTCTTGCCTAAGTGTTCTGGCTAGAACTTCCAACACTTTGCTTCTGTTTTTTTTACATCTTTGGCCTAACTATTTATGAGAGGGTTACATTAAATCTCCAAATCTGTTTATTGATCCATCTCCTTGTGCATATGTGTCTTTAAATAATTGTTATATATACTCCTGAGTTAAAATGTGTATGTGTATATAAAAACAGACTCTCACACATCAATAGTCACACACAAATAATAGCACACACATATTTACACATGTATATAAATGTTTATTATACCTACTTCATTTTCTCTACATTTTGCCAAATATGGGCACCATTGTTATTTCACATTTCTAGCAGAGTGAAACTGTAAATTCCAAAGAAAAACACTTCTTATATCTAATCCAATCCTGTGGGTGTGAACCCATTGCAAGCCATAATTTTCACTGAGGCTACTCAGTTAAGGTATGACCCTTCTCAATCAGGATGGGCTGAAATCCTATTACTTGATTCCTTTTAAGGGAATGAAATTCAGATAAAGAGAAACCACAGAGGCAAGAAGCTGAAATCAATGAACCCCAGCAGAAAAGGGAGAGATCAGCAGATGACACCATGTGCCTTGACAAGTGACTATCAGCAGCAGCCATTCCAGAATGCCACAGTCTTGTGAAGAAAGTACCATCTTCATTTGGATATTTTCCCAGCCCCAAAACTGAAGGTAATATATTCACATTATTTAAGCCAACCAATTTCATGATATATGCTTTGATCAGGCTAAGAAATGAATCCTATTGTGTTTGTTGTTAATTTGGCTACCTATGTTTTCACTTGGTTAATATTTATGTAGGATACACTTTCTATTCATTTATATTCTGCCCTTCTTTGTTTTAGTTTGAAGCACTGGAAAATATGTCATTGGTTCCTGTAGTTGGCAGAAAAATGGGCCCCGAAAAGACCACACCTTGATTCAGAGACCCTGTGAATATATTACCTTACATGGAAAAGCCACTTTGAAAATATGTTTAAGTTAAGGATTTTGAGGTGGGATGATCATACTGGATAATACAGGTGGGCCCAATATAATACCGTAAAATGTATATGGATGAATCAAAATCAGAGAATATTTTGGAAGCAGATGTCAGAGTGAGGTAGGTTCATGAACCAAATAATGCTGGCAGCCTCTAGAAGCTGGAAAAAGCAAAGGAACATGTTCTCCCTTAGAGGCTCCAGAAGGAACAGAGCTATGCTGACACCTTGATTTTAGCCCAGAAAGACCCATCTTGGAAGTCTGTTCTCCAGAAATGTAAGATAATAAATCTGCATTTTTAAACCACTAAATCTGTAGTGCTTTGTTATAGCAGCAACAGGAATAAGGGTATTTTGTGTAGTCCAATCTGAATGTCTCACTGTGACTCAGAATTATACAATCTCTCTCCCTTTATTTGTTAAAACTATGTGGGAGGTGGGCAACATGGGAATCCCAGTGGGTTCTGTGTAATATTTTGGGTAATCTAAGCACCTCTTAAAATATATGTATATATATATATATATAAATAACATTTTTGTAAGCAAATACACATATATGCATATATATTTATAATCATTTTGCAAATGTTTGTATGTATTGTGAGAATTTTGATTTTTACCCACAATAAAAATAAATTAAAAATTAAAAAAAAAAAAAAAAAAAACTATATGCACTACTGAAGATAAGATCTTACTATTAGTACAAAGAAAGCTTCTGTTCTACTATACAATGATCTGGAAGATTGTGCATGTTGCAAATTGTCATAATTAAGTTGTGGCTTGTAAATTAAAGTTGGATTAGACTTACCTATGCAGGGGGACCTAAAACAAATATAAACTCAAATGCTACATTGTCTTTGATGGATACTTAATCTAAAAAGTAATTGATGAAAAACTTCAAGCTTCACTGCTTCTATTTTTTAAAGCAGTTTTTAACTTTATGTTTTGAATATTTATTTTATTTATTTATTCCTCCCCACCCCCTCATTGTTTCTGCTCACTGGCTGTTCACTGTGTGCTCAACTTCCTTTTAGGAGGCATGGGGAACTGAACCCAGGACCTCCCATGTGGGAGGGAGGTGACTAATTGCTTCAGCCACCTCCACTCCCTGCTTTGTTGTGTCTCTCATTATGCTTTCTTCCTTGGGTCTCTTGTTGCATCATCTTGTTTTGTCAGCTTGCCTCACCAGCCCATTATATCAGCTCACTGTCTTGCTCATCTTCTTTAGGAGGCATAGGGAACAGAACCCAGAGACTCCCAAGTGATAGGCAGAAGCTCAATTGCTTAGGCTGCATTTGCTTCCTTAACTTTATTTTTAATGCAGCTTTAGAGTAAATAAAAGTTACATAGAAAACACAGGGGACTCCTGTATACCCCACCCTCTCCCCTCTCACATTTCTTCCTATTAATAACATCTTACAGTAGTGTGGTACAGTGTTACAATTGATGAACAAATGTTGAAGTTTTGCTACTAACCATGGTCTATATTTTAAACTATGGTTCACACTTTGCACTGTACAATTTTATAGGTTTTGACAAAATGTATGATGCTTTTTATCTGTAATTGCAATACGATACAGAACAATTCCAATGTCCCCAAAATTCCCCATGTTATACTTGTTGTTCCCTCTCCCTTCTCTCAGAACCTCTAGTGACCACTATCTTTATATGAATATTACAAGTTCTTACATTACTAGAAAAATAATAAGTCTCCTTTGGACCATAGTTGCATTCCCTGCTCATGCTTGTTGATACACCAATCTTTAGGATTTGGGGATGGTGATACCCACTCTGCTTCTGATTGATGTGGTATTAGATCCCATGGGGCAGATGGATAGTACTGTGTTGCTTGCAGTTGTAGACACTCTGTTTTTTGAGGGGCTGGGCATTGTAGACCATCATCATATTGTTAGTTGTCCTGGGTGAGTACAATGAACTGGAAAGTAGGTGTTGGCTGCAACTCTGTTGAGATTTAGGTCTCAACCAGTATATGAACAGACTGAAGATTTAAGTCTCTGGGACATATGTTTAACAGGTGTATTGCTAATGATAGGTTCAAATAAAAGGGGCAGGAGAACCATGGATTGGGAAATCATAAATGAGTTTAATTCTGTTACATTGGGAAAATAGGTTAACATATCATTGAAGGTAAGGCTCACCGATGAGATGCCAATTTCCTGGAATTGTGTGTCCTGCCTATATTTTCCTGATGTCTCTAAAGCCCTCAATAGTTCCCTGCTTGAAGTATTGTTTATTGTGGCATTCAATGATATACTCCTGTGATGTACATAAGTGTAACCTCTGGAATGACCTCCTGACTTGCATTGAAATCTCTTAGCTATAAATGCTCATTTTTATTTAATATTTCCCCTTTCTGGTCAAGGTCTTTTTTCCAAATGCATCACTAATTGGCACTAGGTAAAATAATCCCTTGGTGCCAAGAAGGCCCACCTCCAAGTGTTATGTCCCACACTGAGGATTCAGCAGTGATCTTATATGCTAATTTTGGTTTAGAGAGAGGCCATGCTTGAGTAACAAGGAGGTTTTCAAGAGGTAACTCTTAGGAAATCTGTATTACCAGTCTAAGTTTCAATTTTACAAGAATAATATTTAACAACAATATGTAGAGAGTTTATACTTTCAATACAATAAATTTGTAAATATAAAGAAAAATTTCAAACATGCATGATATATATATATTTTTGGAGCTACTTCATTTTAAGAATTATTTAAGTTACACTATAAAGAGAGAGGGAGGGAGTAGAAAGCCACATATTTAAATATATTATATAAATTACATATGTCAGTAATGGACATCAAACCACAACATATATAATTTTGACAAAAGAAAAAATAATACTGGAAACCAATAGAAAAATAGGTTAAAAACTTGAATAAATAGCCTGTCAGTATAATCATATCTTTTTATAAGACAGTTTTATTGAGATATGTTCACATACCCTACAATCTATCCAAAGTGACCAATCAATGGCTTTTGTTATATTTACATTGCTGTGCATTCATTACAACAAATAATTTTAAAACAATTTCATTATTCCAAAAAGAAAAACACCACACCCCTTTACCATCACCTCTCAATCCCTCTATCCTTTACCAGCCCTACAAAACCAATAATATAAGTCTATATTCATAAGTTGATTTATATTTACATTTTATAGAAATGGAATCATACAATATGTAGTACTTTGTGACTTGTTTCTTTCACCTAGCATAATGTGTGTTTTTTTGCCTGACATTAAAATCTTACTACATTAAGACCACTCCCCACACCTCCCACTTTTCCCTACATTAACAACTTCTTTCATTAGTGAGGTCCATTCATTATAATTGATGAACACACTTTGGAGCACTGCCACTGAGCAAGGAATATACTTTCCATTGTAGTTTACACCCTCTTCCACTCAATTCTCTCAGTTATGGCAGGATATATAATGGCCTGCATCTGTCATTGCAATGTCATTCAGGACAAATCCAAGTCCTGAAAATGCCCCCATATTGTATCTCTTTTTCCTTTTCCCTGACTTCAGCATCCCCAGTGATCACTCTCACCATATCCATGATATAATTTTTTCCATTGCTATAATCACAATAAGTCTATATTAAAATACCAATAAGTCCACCCTAGTCCATATTTTATTCCCCAATCCTGAGGATTCTGGGATGGTGATGCCCACTCCATCTCTAATTGAGAGAGGGCTTCAATTATATATGGCTGATGGATGGGACTCTCTAGCTTGCAGTTGTAGACACTCTCAGTTCCTTGGTAAGGTGGTGGTCCATCCTCACCTCCTTGTTAGTTGTCCTGGGTGAGTCCATTGAACTGGAGAGTAGGTGTTGCAACTCTACTGAGGCTCAGGCCCAGTTGGCATATGGACAGCCCAGAAATTCTTGTCTCTTGCATATACACCTACCAACTAGAGCACAATATATAGTTTCAAATAAAAGGGACAGAAGGGGCAAGTGTAGAGAAGTCACATCTAAGTCCAACTGTGTCACACTCTGGAGCACAAATTCCAAAGCAGGGCCCACTGACAAGTCACCAAACTCTGGAGCTATATACCATGACCATAGGGCCTAGGTGTCTCCAGAGCCCTCAGAAGCCCTAATATTTTTGGGTTGTATCTACTTTGGCAGTCTATGATATCCCCCTGAGACATCCATTAATGTTACCTCTCTGATGAATTCCTGACTCACTTTGAAATCTCTTAGCCATATAAACTTATTTGTCTTTACCTTTTCCCCCTTTTATTTAAGGTCTTTTTCCAGCTGCATCACCAGCCAGTGCATGGTAGTAATTCTTTGGTTCCAGGGAGGCTCAGCCCTGGGAGTCATGTCCCATGCTGGGAGAAAGGTAATGCATCATATGCTGAATTTGGCTTAGAAAGAGGCCACATTTGAGCAACTAGGAGGCTTCCAGGAGGTACCCTACTCTTAGGTATCCTACAACACTAGGCTAAGTTTCAAGTTCAAGAGCATAAGCTTATAAGCATAGTTATCAATATCAAAGGCCTTTCAATGGACCATCCTACTACACTGGTCATTGCACCTGTACTTGGGGGATTGCTGCTGTTCCATTAGAGAATGTGGCAGAGCTCCCCAGGATGGGAATTCAATATTCTTTTGGTTGATGTGTGAATCTCTACCCACTGTGGCTATGCCCCAAGAACATTTGAACACATTTATATACCTTATATGTATGCCCAGCTGAACTTCCTCCCATTTATCCCCAAACTCTGACACCCCACAACAATGATCTTCTGCTGCTACAGTTGTAACCCTTCTGTGATCCAAAACCTCTTCAAATATGTGCCAAGAATATCACCAAATACAATTGATAAGAAAATGAAATAGTGATGGGTTTAAACATAAATAAAATACAAAATAATTTAGAAAAACTAAAACTAAAATAAAGTAAGAAAAGAAATTGGGATATTAAAAACTGCTGAAAAATATTTTTAAAAATTAAAATTAAAAAGAAAAATTTTGATGTTTTGCTTTTCATCACTGTAATATTTGTTGTACTCTATGCATAGTGGTATTTTCTTCCATTTCTTCCCCAGTGCCTTATTTTTTTTCATTTTGCCTTCAAAATGAAAAAAAAAAGAAAGAAAGAAAGAAATGAGCAGTTGTTCTGTGAAGGGACAAGACAGGGGTTTAGTGATACTATTGGAGAGGTTGTGTTGCCCATTTTCTAATCAGGTTATTTGTCTTTGTATTGCTGAATCTTAGCTTCTCTTTATATATCATAGATATTAAACCCTTGTTGGATATGCGATTTCCAAATATTTTCTCCCATTGTGTCAGGTACATCTTCACACTTTTGACACAGTCCTTTGATGGGCAAATTGTATATTTTTGAGGCAGTCCCATTTATCTATTTTTTTTTCTTTTGTTGCTTGAACTTTGGGCATAAGATCCAAGAAACCACCTACCTACCACAAGATGTTGAAAATATTCTCTATATTTTCCTCTAGTAGTTTATGGCCCTTGCTTTTATATTTAGGTCTTTTATTCATTTTGAGTTGATTCTTGTATAGGGAAAAGATAAGGGTTCTCTTTCTTTCTTTTCATTATGGGCATCCCATTCTCCAAGCACCATTTTTAAAAATATTTTATTGATTCATATTAATACAACACAGTGGTTACAGTGGGAATCCTTGTCATGTTCTGGTTCTTAGTGAGAAAGCTTTCTTACTTTCCCCATTTAGTACAATGTTGGCTGTGGGGTTTTCATATATGCCCTTTATCATATTGTGGGATTTTCCTACAGAACATTCTTGTATTTGTATTATCAACCACAATCCTCATCTACTTTCAAAATCAATGTTATAAGTCTCCAATATTATCCTCTGGTTGTCCTACAATTAACAAGAATATTCTTAGGTTACTTGTCTCATCCATAATCACATCACATAAGATCAACAGTGTTTGTTACATTCATTATAATTTGTAACCATCAAGTCCAACCATTACCACATATTTATATTTGATATTATTTAACATCTTACATACATCCAGCATTTTCTCCTCCAACATTCAATCTCACACAAACCTACAATTCATATTCCAATTCCAACTGTCTGTTCATTGTACTTAGTTCATACCAGTGGGGCCAAACAGTATTATTCCTTTTGTATATGGCTTATTTCACTCAACATATCCTCAAGTTTCCTCCATATTGTCACATGTTTCTCCAATTAATTTCTTCTTACAACTGAGTAATATTCCATCATATGAATATGCCACAGCTTGATTATCCATTCATTGGTTGATAGACACTTAGGTTGTTTCCATCTTCTTTGCAATTGTGACTAACGCCACTATGAACATTGATGTGCAAATATCTGTTCATGTCCTTGGTTTTTCTTCTTAATATATTCCTCTTAGTAGTATTGCTGAATTATATGGCAGACCTATATTTAGTTTCCTGAAGAACTACCAGATAGTCTTCCACAAATGTTGCAACACTTTACACTCCCATCAAGAGAGAAGGACTGTTCTTATTCCTCCACATCCTCTCAACCCCTTCAAGTTTTTTGTTCTTTAATAATAGCCATTCTATATGGTATTAGTTGATATCTCATTTACTTTTGATCTGCATTTCCCTAATATCTAGTAATGTTGAACACATTTTCATGTGTCTTTTGACCATTTCTATATTCACTTTGGAAAAATGTCTGTTCAATTATGTTGCCTATTTTTTAGGGTTGCTTGTCATTTCATTGTTAAGTTGTGCGATCTATTTATATAATATGTAGATCAATCCCATATGAGACATATGGTTTCTGAAGATTATTTCCCATTGAGTACTCTGCCTTTTTTATTTCTTGACAAAGACTTTTGAAGAAAAAAGTATTTAATTGGGGGAATGCCCATTTACCTGCTTTTTTCTTTTTTGCTCTTACTTTGGGTGTATGTCCAAGAAAACACCACCAAGCACAAGATATTGAAGAGGTTTCCGTACATTTTCTTCTAAAAGTTTTATGGTTCTAGATTTTATATTTGGGTCCTTGATCCATTTTGAATTACTTTTTGTATAAGGTGTGAAATAATGGTCCTCTTTCTCTCTCTTAGGTATAGATATCCAGTTTTCCCAGTACTATTTGTTGAATAGGTTATTCTGACACAGCCAAAAGTGTTTGAGAGCCTTATCAAATATCACTTTACCATTGATGTGAGGTTCTATTTCCCAACTCTTGATTGATTCCATTGCTCAATTTGTCTAACATTATGCCAGTGCCATGATGTTCTTTCCACTGGAGCTAGATAATATGTTTTAAAGCCTAAAATGAGAGTCCTCCAAATTCATTCTTCTTTTTAAAGATATTTTTGGCTATACAGGGTCAACCTCCCAGATAAATTTGATAATTGGCTTTTCTGATTCTACAAGGATGGACATTGGAATTTTTATCAGGATTGTGTTAAATATGTAGATTAGTTTAGGTAGAATTGACATCTTAATGATATTTAGTCTTCTAACAATTGAACACAGAATATCTTTCCATGTATTTAGATCATCGTTGGTTTCTTTTAGCAAAGTTTTATAATTTTCTGAATACAGGTCTTTTATGTCCTTGTTCAGTATTATTTCTAAATATTTGATTCTTTTAGTCGCTTTGTAAATGGATTTTTTTTAACTTCCTCCTGAGATTGTTCATTATTGGTCAATATAAGTGCTATTAAATTTTCTATATTAATCTTGTATTATGCCACATTAATGAAATTGTCTATAACTTCTCACAGTTTTGTAGTGCATTATTCAGGATTTTCTAAGTATATGATTATATCATTAGCAAATAAAAGTCTTACTTCCTTCTACCATCTTTGAGTGACTTTTATCTCTTTTCTTGCCTAATTGCCCTAGCTAAAACTTGTAGCTCTGCTTGTGTGCTCCTCACCAGCTTGTTTAGGCACCTAAGCTGGTCAAGTTTGCTGTAATCCTCTCATGGAAACTCTCTCTTCCTGGTAACAGTAAGTAATAAACTATTTTTTCTCATGCATTATCCCACTTCACCTGAATTTTACCCAGATCAAAATTCAAAATCCAATTTAACTAATTCAAAACACCATTCTGTACTTAAGTTGTCCTTCTTTCAAATTTTCCATATCCATTTCTCTGTCTTATCTAGTTTCTTTTTATGGATCACAAATTTTGCTTTGTGATCCATTATATTAAGTAATGTTTGACAGGTAATTATATATATAAAAGTGTTTCCTCTCACTTTAAGGGCCTATTGTAGGTATGCCTTCCCCAATGAAATTGCCTCTCATTTCCATTAATTCACTTTAGGAAATTCTCCTACTTCCTTTGTATCCAAGGTGATAGGTCTGGACTTGGAAAGTCTTTGAAAACCTCATAAGCATAAGCTTCTGATGCTAAAGTCATGAAGAGACATCCAGTGCTCTGAACTGTCTCAATAATGCCCTTTACTTGGTACAGGAGCTAATCTTGAAGTGCACAAATTGACCTGTGTGTGCCTAACTTGATCTCATTTGTAGAGTTTGAACTTCAAAAATTATCATTATGCCCTGGCCTTTCATTTTTATTTTTTTAAATTTTAAAATTTTTTAAAGAAATCAATTTCATTGGTACATATTAATAAAGCATAAATCCATCCAAAGTGTAAAATCAATATCATTTGATGTAATAACATATTTGAGCATTCATCACTTCAAACATTCTTAGAGGACTTCCATTATTCCAATAATAATAAACAAAACAAGCAAAATTCTTCACCTGTCTATCTGTCTATGCTTCCCCTGCTGTACATTGCTGCTATGCTTTTTCCTTCCCTCTAGTATATTTGTATTTATATCTTGCAAAAAATACCTTATATGTGCAATATCAACCATATTTGTGTTTTACATGAGACTTTACTGTCATATACAGTAGTATGCTACAGTTTTTAACTTTCATTTTAGTAATACATTTGGCCTTAGACTTTCCCTTTCAACCACTGTCATACCCATACATTAATACTGCCAGTTATAAATACCATGATATGCTTTCATCATTTCTATTTATTTTGCCATTAAAGAAATTAAAAGTCACACCCATCTGCTCTCCCATCTTTCTTTACAATGCCTTTCACAATGATGTCATCACTTTGAAGATTACCATGATATGGCTTTCTGGAGGGGGCCAAAAATCCCTAATTGTACCTGCTAGAGACAGACCAAGAATGTAACTGTCACAGCAGGAATCCTTTCAGCATTCTCTGCCAGATTGGATCACTGCTGGAGCTCTACAAAATAACACAGGTAGAGACACTGGGGAGCATCTAAAGGGGTAAAATTTTTCTTCCTCAGTGCCATTCTTTGGCCACTTAAGTAGGAAAGGAGAAAGTGGGTTTACATATGTCCCAAATGAGATATTACCTACCACATACAATCTCAAATATGGTGGATTATTTAATTAGAACAAGAAGCTTGGAAGAGAAAGAAAAAAAGTGTCATTGTTTTCAAAACCAGAACATGATAGATTCTAAAATTTCTGCTACTCCAATCCTCTCAAAGTGATAGAAATTTCATATTCTGGAATAAGAAAATCTTAATTTTTTTACTTTATATTTTATTGTTCAAAATATTTATAACCTTGTGCTTACTATGTTTGGACACTCTTAGAATGCTTAATAAATAGCAGCTCATTTGGCAAGCACATCAATGAAAGGGTCTCATCATGACAATGTTAAGTATGTGGAATTAAAGATTGATAGAAGTTATTTAAACTACCCAGGACCATTCATAAACAGAATCATAGATGTTTCTGTAAATGTATTCTTTAATTGTGGCAAAACCAGTACATTATTAAGTGTGAGTGCTGTTCCTTAACAACCCAGAAGGTGTGGATCACTACACCACCATGGGATGATTATTTTTTTTCCATCTGGTCACTTTTTAGATATTCTTCATTTCATTCTTGCAAGTCAGGGCTTTGAGATACTTTGTTTTGAAACCTTTCTCAGTATATTTAGCCTCTCTCAATACTCAGAAGAATTTCTCTTTACCAAATTATGGCTGTAAGTTTCTAATTGCTGTAAGTTCTTAATTGTAATAACTGTATTTGGAAAAATTTAGGAGTGTCCAACCAATGCTTTTTCGCATTCTTTACCTAAAGAAAAATTATATATGACCATTTCTGAATCAGCTACTACATCTATTATTGTGTGTATTTATTGGTCCAACTCTGCCTGGACTCACCTTTCCCTCTAGGCTTCCTCTTTCAGGGTCAGCTGCTCCACTTTCTTCCTGATTTCAGTTGCAAGCTGGTATTGGCCTTGTGTGTTCTTGGCCTCCTATATCAGTCCTGGCTGTTCTGTTCGCTTCCCAAGTTCAGCTGTATCCAATCAGATATATAGCAAAGCTGGTCTCCTCTTGAGCTGCTCTGTCAACCCAGGTTCTTGGTGGCATCATGCTCAAGTGATCCTCTCTCTCACATTGCAGAATCAAATGTATGCCACTTCTCTTTTTCTTCTGTCTGTCTGAGCAAGTCTTGATCTGTTTTCCACTTATATCAGACCCAGAAAAGGAGGCAGAATCTCACCCTGAATCATGCCTCACTGGCATAGACCAATCAAAACCCTAAAATAATCTTATCTAGCAACATAATCACAGTCCCTTCAGTTGAATTTTATGTAATGAAAGGGTATCACATCCAGAAAAATAGATTAGTTTACAAACTTTATCTTTCTCCTTTTGGAATTCATCAAAGAATTTCAAACTGCCATAGTTTCTAAGGTAAGACATAAGGACAACCCATGTCAGAGAAATTAATACATGCAAAATTTTCCAATTTTTAACCACTTGAAAATTCTGATCTCAACCATGATGTCTTAAATGCATCTGTGAAAAGGACAATTTATTTGAACTTTCTACCTTTTATTAGAAACTCTACTGATGGTTAAAATAAAATTTCTTCCTTTAAAGGTAAAACAATTTTGGAGGTAGGAATTTGATCCTCTTTATACAGATGACATACTGATACTCTTTGACTTATTATAAAAGTTCAAGTTCTCACCAATTCTATTTGAGTGAATTTTATGTGAATCCAAATTTTGTAAATTCAAAACCAATGAAAACTATCTTTTGAAATTCTTACTCTGAAGCACAATGGCATGAATGTAATAACATTTGACAAAATATATAAGCTCAGGGAAAAATTTTGCCTGTATGTTTGTATGCATGAGGTGTGTAATATTCTCTGTTATAGAAATATGTATATATTATATACACATTTTATGTATGTTTATTTTTATATGAAAATTATATAAATTAGTACACAATTATTATATTACTAGGAATTACTAAATTACTAAAAAAAATTTAAATGTTTTTGTTCAAAAGCAGTAAATAAGGAAATGACATTCTTTTTCTCTAATTATTTCATGGAAATTTCCCAAAAACTCTAAAGCAAGCCTCATTGGACAAGGATACAGCTGATATCCAATGCTTAAGTAACTTGAAATGGAATCTTGAGGAATGGTTTAAACTAATTACAATGTACTGTCTTGGGCAGGGTTTGGAGATCTCTTTTATTTAGCATACAGAATAGTGAACTGTCCCCAAATGGTACTCATTCTGAAAGCATGAATAAAAGAAGGTGGAAGTAATGTCAAACTACTCTGCAACTAAATATTTCCATCAATTATTACATGGTAATTAGCTTCCAATATCAATGCTCATTTACTTTCTCTCTCTCTTTTAGCTTCATCCATTCCTAAAACAACATTCAAATGAAAAAAAAATAAAATAAAAGTGCTGAATCCCAAATATCACTGAATGAGAAAATAAACTGCCACAGTATGAATTTCTGAACTAATTGAATTTTCCTGATTTTCTTGGTAATCAGGTCAAATTAAGAGACTTTTTTCTGAAAGTTCCATATTTAAGATATGGATATGGCTCAAGCAACTGGGCTCCCACATACCATATAGGAGGTCCAGGGTTCAATTCCTGGGGCCTCCTGGTGAAAGGTAAGCTAGCCTGCATGGTAAGCTGGACTGAGCAGAGAACTGGACCACATGTACTGCTTGCCCACATGGAGTGCTGGCCCATGCAGAGTGCTGGTCTTCTCAGGAGTGCTTGCCTTTGCAGACAGCTGGCACAGCAAGATGACAGAACAAAAGGAGACACAGAGGAGAGACAATAAAAGACACAGCAAAACAGGGAGCTGAAGCAGCACAAGCTCCTCTACCACTCTGGAAGGTCCCAGGATCAGTTCCCAGTGCCACATAAAAAGAAGACAAGCACACACAAAAAAAACACACAGAGAGCAGGCAGCAAGTGCAAAGCAATGAGGGTGGGGGAGGAAATAAATGTAAAATAAAATTTTTAAAAAGTTCCATATAGTAAACATTTTATCATACATTAGGGTATGACAGATTTGACTCTGACTGATTTGGGGATGCTTGTCTTACTCAGAATCTCCCCTGTCCTAGATATCTTTAGTCTCACCCATCACCTAAAATGGGGAATTCAATTTCAGCCCACCCCCAAATCCATTCCTTCTGAGGTTTTTCCTTCATAACCTTAAAACTCTGTACCTGGAAGGAGATGCCAGACCTTAAAAAAGCTCATTTTTATTCAACTTCTGTGTGGCTGCAGTACAAATTGGACAATGAAAGTCAATAGGAAGAACATGGCATTTTTAATTTTCAAGTTCTCTGAAACTTAGAGAACTTTATCCAGGGCAATGACAGATGGTCAGAGATCCCTTACATTCCAGCATTCCTTTTCCTTCCTTCCCTCACACTACCAATCCTGCTTTTCCTACCAAATCTTCTTTTACACCAGAAACCTCCTCAGAAACCTTCCTCCTCATCACTTCCAGCCCCTAATTCTTCTAAACACTCCAATTTTAATCCCTCAGATCATGCCCCCATGCCTCCTCCATATAATCCTTGAGTGTTATCTTGAAACCCACCCACCACCCCTTTTTCCTCCCCCTCTTCATCACTGCTGTCTTCTACCCTTCCCTTCTTGCCTCCTTATACTCACTCACGGGGAATACCTCCCCCTCTTTCTGTGTCACAGCCCTCCACCTCTGTCAGCATGCAGACTCCTAACTTCACACAGATGCCAGCTCCTCTCTTACCACTCTGGTAAGTAGCAGGAGCTGAAGGAATAGTTAGAGTTCACATTCCTTTCTCACTCTCAGATTTAAGCCACATAGAGGACTGGTTAAGATGTTTCTCTAAAAAGCTCTACATTATTCTTTCCACCATCTATCTCCAGAAAAAAAGAACATATTTGGCTTGCAGTCCAAACCCTTGCAAATACCTGAAACAAACAAACAAACAACAACAAAAAAAAAACAGTGCCAACAACCCTGTCAGAACAAAAGCAGTTCCGTGAAAAAACCTAGCTGTAAATCCTCCACCCTCCAAAATTCCCAACATACACTCCAGACAAGTACAAAAAACCACCAAGGCTATGCTTCAAATGCAAAAGACCTGGGCACTGGGCCAAGTAGTGCCCAAATCCACAACCTCCTCCAAGGCCATGCCCACTGTGCAAGCAAACAATCTACTGGAAGTCCTAATGTCCTCAAGTCTCTCAATGCAAAAGAGCATCTGTTATCCGGTCAGACCCAACCCCCAGCTTCAATGTACCAAACCTTCTGGACCTGGCAACAGACTATTAAAGATACCCAGGAACTATGCAGGCCCTCACACCCATCTCCAAAGCAGAACCTCAGGTAACTCTGATGGGGGCAAGTAAGCCAATTTCATTTCTTATTAATACAAAAACCACTTACTCTGCCCTTCCCTAAGTCCCTAAACCCTTAACTCATTCCTCAGTCTCAATAGTGAAGGTCAATAGAATAGTTTCTCAACCCCTCTTTTACTGTACCCACTAAGAAACCACCTGTTTACCCATTCACTCCCTCCACTGCTCCCTCTTTTTCTGCCAAACTCTGTCAATCTGAAAATCTAAGATATTAAAATTCCTATCATTGCTGCCCATCACAAACCAGCCATAATTCAACTCAAAAATCCTACCCATATCCCATTCAAACCTCAATATCCTTTCCCTCTTGATGATTTGCACACTATCAAACCCACAATTCCTCACCTCTTACAAGTAAACTTTAGTTTACTCTTAAATTTTAAATTTGTATAAGTGTACTCCTAAAATGCAATAATCCAAAATGTATGTGTTAAATATCTGTCTGTCTAAACTGCTAAATTAAAGCTTAACTGTATTTATAATGCTCAAATATTCCTAACTGGTTGCTGATTACTAATAAAAATATTTCCAAGGACAAGCTTGCATATTACAGGCAACATTGACTCCAGTAAAATCTTAAAAGCAGTAAAATCAGAAATGTAAAATAATAAAAAGTTTAGAAACAGCCATACAAGAAGAGTAAAAATTATAAGTCTAATTGGTGATCTTTATGTTTTTGTTAGTGTGTCTATTGAAATCATTAATCTGACAAAGTTTGTTTAATTTTGATGGTAATTGTATGCTATAAGAAGTTTGCTTTGAAACAGTTTCCAAAGTTGTTTGGGTAACTTAAATATGGAAAACATATAGACTGTGTTATTTTCTTTGTATTAAGTAAAAAGAAAGTAATTTTGTCCTAAGATAAAATGACTGGTTATTAAGAAAGAATAAAACGTGGGACAAAACCTGAATGAATACAGAAAGTTCAGAAAGTGCATGAAAAAGGAATTTTTGTGGTTAAACTTGAGTAAGATTTATCGGGTCTATCTATAAAGTTTTAAAAGCTATAGTATCAAATAGTATACCGATGTAAAGTTAAAATTTTGTTCTTTCTCTGTTAAAGTAGCAAAGTTTCTTAAATTGTTGGTCTGTTTTAGCAAAAGTTTACAAAGAGTTTTTCTCTTTCCTGGCTAACCAGTGTACAAAAATGGCTGTTTAAAGAAAACAAGTCTTATCACTTTTAAAAGAACATAATGTTCCAACTTAACTTTTAACATTTTACTTTCTCAAAGTCAAATCCTGAAAAGTATCTTTTATTTCAAAATATTTCAAAATATTTGTTCTTTCACCTTAAAAAAAGTGAAGTAATAAAATAGTTGAGTACATTTAATATGTGATAAATTGAATGAAAAGTGTTTAGAAAGTGTTATAAAGTTAAAAGTGCTTCTTTAATCCTCTGTTAATCGAGATTGTATAAATAAAAAGTTCATATAAATACTTAAAGAGTGTATAAAATTTCTGAAAATTTGGCAATGTTCTGGCGTAATATTAAATAAAAATATAATGTTAATCATGGCTTTAATTATTATTAAAATTATATATATTACAAAAACAACCTTTCTACTGGAAATCAAAAAGCCAATGGTTTAACTCATACACATCTGATTCACAATGAAAACTACTGCAGGACAGATAATTTAACTCATACTTGTCCTATTCACATTAAAAGCTGACATAGGGTGATATATAACAGTAAGCTATCATAAATTAAAGCAATACCACTGCAGTATGCAGCAACCCTGAATATTGTTAGTTTATTTGAAAAATTATTATCTACTTATGTCACTATCACTTTGTTTTAAAACTTGCTAAAGCTTTCTCTATTATCTCCTTAGGCAAATCAAGTCAGCCTGCTTTCACCTTCATGTGAAAAAGCCAGTGGTGGATCTTGCAGTGGTTTCCCAAGGCTGTGTGCATAACCCAATCATCTATCCTGGACTGGTGACAAAAAATCTGGCTATGTGAAAAATCTGTAGCTGTAACTCTATTTTGTTATATTAATTATATCATGTTAACCAATAATTCTTTCTACAGAATTAAAAGAAATATCAGAAACAATTATATTTTATCTTAAAAACCTCAAATGAGCAAACAATTGGGACAAGCTAACAAAGTCCTGGCTCTCTATCAAATTCTTAAATGTTGTTTAATTAAGTAAAACAAAAACTATTACCTTTTGCTGTAATTGATAAAGTACAATATTTTCTCACATTAATAGCTTGTAATATTGTTGCAATACTAAAAACCCTTCATCCCTCATTTAGCTCTGATAGTAAAACCATTATATGTGTTAATCAGAAAAGGTTGTGCATGGAAATGAGAACCATCACCACCCTGCCACAGCAGGCTGCTTTTTTGGAAAAGGGCAATAACAGAAGTTTAAGCAGTAAGTGGGGGGTGAAACTTAACTTACCCTCTAAACTTAGTGTAGCCAGTACAAATATCGGCTTTGGGTGGGGTTTGTGGCAGAGGCAACATTCTAAACAAATATCCCTTGGGCTTTAGTCACAATTGTGAGAAGAATCCAAAGTACAATACAGGAACAATGAACTGTTGTGGACTGCCCTCTGTAGGGAAGACGGATCTGTGTAAGAACAACTGGGACACCTGTCAGCAGTGACAGGTAACTGTCTATCATGTCCCTGCCCCCTCCTCTAACATCTCCCTTGAGACTGTTAAAGCAACTACCCTCACAAAGATCCAGAGCCATACCATTAAGACACAAAAAACAGCATAGTGGCTCCACCAAAAAGGCAAACATTGTGGATACCAGAACTTGTAGAGCTTAGCCCAATAATTCCAACTGCCTGTCACTCACCAGCAGCTCACAAACATCACCCATGAGTGTGTCCTTCATGCTCACTCCAATGACTGCAACATCAATCTCCTCCTGTTCTCAGAAGGGGCAAAGTATGCTTTCAGTGCTGCAGACACACTTGTAATTCAGTGCTGAGGGCTGTAGCGATAGCTCCAGTTAAGATGCTAACAGCAAGACCAAGACAGGCATTAAAGTTACAAGTTAAAGTGCCAGCTGCCCCACAGCCCAAAAAAAGGGTAGCAATAATAATTTGTTGTTGCCTCTGCCTCAAACTATATAAACTGGGGAAAATAAAGTCATTTTAGCCATACTATGCAGCCTTACTGGATGGGAATCTTAAGTCCATGAAAAACAAAAAATCACCCAAACATTGTTATGAAACTACAGTTAACAATCTGAAGTCTCCTATTCCTGCTAAAACTCTGTGTATGACTATGTAAATTCTTCTTATACCTAAACTAATTTTTAATGTCACTCAAACCTCACAGCATATAGCCCATCAAATAAGTTATATTAATAATCTAGTTACTGACCCTATATGTGATTAATTTTCCTCATTATCTTATCCTTGAATCTCATAGTTAATTCCTGTCCTCACCCCACTAATAACCCTCCATCTTTTAATATCAGCAGGACCATACATTCCCCAAGCTATAACACAGTTCATTCAAAGAACTGTATGGAACAGCACCCATAGTCACATGAAAAACCTACTCCTAATGCATGAAATTCAATACCAGCCATTAACCCCTAAAACTCCACTGCAATAATTCAATGAAACCACACTCCAACCCTCAACAGCAGGAAGGGGTCTGAGATAATAACATGGGAATCCCAGTGGGTTCCGTGTAATATTTTAGGTAATCTAAGCACCTCTTAAAATATATGTATATATATGTATATATATAAATAACATTTTTGTAAGCAAATACACATATATGCATATATATTTATATATCAAAAAAAAAAAAAACTTAAATCACACAGGCCTTTGACTTTAATAGTATTTGCATGTTACCTAATGCCATCTGGTATACATCAACTTATTGTATATACTATCATCTCTGAAGAATTTCTGTATTATTTATAAATATTATAATATGAGTTGTAATAAGTTATGAAAAAAATGCGAACACATCTTGAGGCCATTTAATAAAAATCAATAAACCCTTTAAAATTTGAAAAAAAAATAAAAAATAAAATAAAATAAAATAAAATACACAGGGTTCATATTTGGAATGATGAAAATGTTTTGGTAAGAGATGGTGGTGATAGGAGCACAACACTGTCCATGAAATGAACAGCACTGAAATATATATCTCAATATGATTAAAAGGGGAAATGTTAGATTGTACATATGGTAACAGAATACAATATTTTGGATTTCCATGGAACTATACTACAAAAACAGTGAACCCTAAGATAAACCATGGATTTTAATTAATAGTGCAATTATAAAAATGTGTTATCATCAAATATAACAAATGTTCCATACCAATGCAAGGTGTTGGTGGTGAGTTTGTATATGAGAATCGAATCCTGTATTTTATGAATGATTGTTCTGTAAACCACAACTTCTCTAATAAAGAAAAAAATCAATGCACTGTAAGTGAAATGACCAAAAAAAAAAAAAAAGAGTTTACCTCATCCCTTGCAGCTGATGAGCACAGTACCCCAAGCAGAGGGTTGCATGGACACTGGAGGTGAGGTCGCTTTTTCAACCTC
Source organism: Tolypeutes matacus (assembly GCA_026826555.1). Lineage (NCBI taxonomy): Eukaryota > Metazoa > Chordata > Mammalia > Cingulata > Chlamyphoridae > Tolypeutes > Tolypeutes matacus. The sequence continues at coordinate 336,614 of JAKSZT010020697.1, read as the reverse complement.
ACATATTCTTTCAGGTGCTGAGTATAGGATATGGTGTTTGCCCACCAAGAGATGGTTCCTGCCAACTCTCCAATTACAGAGATTGTTTTTCACTCTTATTATTGCTTTTTATCTTCTGTGCATTTGTGCATGAGTGAGCCACCACATTATGTGGCATGATGACCAATAGAAATAGGTCAATAATGGAAATACATACCTCAATATGGGTGCTGGCCTTGTCTTCTGCCAGGATGCACAGGAGTTGCAGAAATGGACAATTGAGGAAGCTCTTTTTTCTCTTTGAATCTATTGACCTAGCAGCTCAGACTGGGGAGGAATTGGCCAGATGAGCTAAACAAAATTATCAGATGGGTAGTCATGATAGCTGTGTGATATGGCTTTTTATTCCTTTTGAAGAGCTCCAGATAAAATGTGTAATGATGCAAGTCTTTTATCTCTCGTTCTCTTCAAGAGAAAATGCAAATCTCTATGGCTTACTAAAATAGACAGACACTGGCCATTGAAAATGTTTCTTTCATTCCAGGACTACAGTTCTATTGGGAACTATGAGATACAGGAGTCCTGGCATCTGAAACAGGATAGGATCACTGTGGAAGACAGGACAGACATCAGAAAGCAAATAAGGGCATCCTAGGAGCTGGGAGCAGCAGTGGGCTAGGGTGGGCAGAAGGGGAAAAGGAATGGCCAGCAGCTAGGCCCCAGGTCAGGTCAGGTCCCCTGGATCCAACAAAGTTCCCACTCCCTCTTGAAGATCTATCCCTCTTTCCATCAGTGGTGTTTGTAAATCATGCCTCTGTGAGCAGGAGTGAAACAGGATACTTAGCTTCCTGAAGAAGCCCCTACATATCTTCCACATTGGTGGCAGAAGCCTTCATCATTTTATAATCCCTTCGGCAGTTTATGAAGGTGCCTCCCTTTCTCCTCCTCTTCTCCAACATTAGGCAGTTGGGTTTTCAATTTTTTAAAAAATTTTTGGTTCTTTTCTTGGCAACGTGCGTAAAAACAATCCAACAAACAAGCAAAACACACACGGTACACAGCATGTATAGAATTACAGTTCCAAAGTGGATCAATACAAATATATAAATTATTGTACCTTTAAAAGAAAACTGTGGTCTAGGGTTGGTGGCAAGGCTCCAGGATGTGTAAGTCCATTGAGGGTGGTGGGCCACACTTGTGGGATGTGGCGAGAGGTGTGGGGGGTGGGCAACATGGGAATCCCAGGGGGTTTTGTGTAGTATTTTAGGTAATCTAAGCACCTCTTAAAATATATTTATGTATATATAAATAAATAAATAAATAAATAAATAAATAAATAAATAAATAAATA